>PVIR01004135.1:0-82116 GCA_004026965.1 Petromus typicus | reverse complement strand
GAGGCTGAGCTCAGGGCCAGCCTGAACCATAAAGCGAGACCCTGTCTCAAAAAAAAAAAAACCACAACACCCTGTCATTGTTGCTGAATAAACTATTTTAGTATGGTATATATGAGCATTTTGTGAATATAAAATCTAGAGTAGTTTGTAATATTTTTTTGCATAAATCATTTGTAATTAGTACAATTAAACCTAAATGCCATTTTGAGAAATTAAATTTGAAATATATTTGCATATGGTGGAAATATTTTAATTACTTATGAAATTAGAACTAATGCCAAAGAATGTTTTCTAGAGTAAAGTTTTTTTTTTTTTTTTTTTAGGTTTTTTGAGACAGGGTCTCGCTTTTGTGGTTCAGGCTGGCCCTGAGCTCAGCCTCCAACTCACATCACAATCCTCCTGCCTCTGCCTCCCGAGTGCTGGGATGACAGGCGTGAGCCACCACGCCCGGCACTGTGGTATGTGGTACTGGTTGCTGCTGGGTCCACACCCAGTATGGTATGTGGTTACCGGGGAATCGAACCCCGGCCCTTGCGCCTGCAAGACAGGCGCTGGAACCACTGAGCTAACTCCCCGGCCCTAGAGTAAAGTTTTTTTAAAATAAAGCTGGACCGAACCTGATAAGTCGGGGCTTTTCTTTCCTTTCTTTTTTTTGAAAAAGGTATTGCTTTGTAGTTCAAACTGACCTTGAGCTCACTATGTAGCCCAGGTGAGGCTGGAACTCACAGCAATCCTCCTGCCTCTGCTTCCCCAGTACTGGGATTATAGGTGTGAGCCACCACACCCGGCACTGTGTTGTGTGGCACTTATGGCTGGTGGGAGTGATCACCATACCTGATGTTGGTGCATGTGGTTACCGTGGTTACCAGGGATTGAATTTGGGCCTTTGTGCTTGTAAGGAAGGCACTAGAACCACTGAGCTAAATCTTTGGCCCAGATTTTTTATTTCTAATATAGAAAAAGTCTTTTTATTTTTATGTTTGAGAGAGGTCTCCATATATATTGTAAATTGGCCTGGAACTTACTAGTGACCCAGACTAGCCAAGAACTTTTGATGATCCTCCTGCCTCATCTTCCCAAATGCTGGGATTATAGGCTTATACTATCACATCTGAGATATGTCTTCAAATTTATAAGTAACTCCTATGTATGGAGACTATACCTACAAAAAATTAGATTTTAAAATTTTGATTATTGAAAGCAAAAGATGTTTTTGATTTTATGATTTTGATTTAGAAGTATTTCTTTATTTAAAATAAGCTGGGTGTGGTGGCATACACTTGCAATCCCAGTGCTCAGTAGGCTGAGGCAGGAGGATCATCATGATTTCGAAGTCAGCCTGCAGGTGGCATAGTGAGACTGTCTCAAAAGAAAAAAAAAGGTAAATAAAATAGTACTATATGTAGAATTTTTAAAAACTCATTTCATTTCCTAGAGGTGCAAATAAATATACTTAGAAATAGGTTAATTTATTCTTATTCCTGTTTATATTCTAGTTCTCCAGATGTGTGAACAATTTAGGATTTAGAAATCACAAGAGGCCACCCTCTGCACAATTGCCATGTGTGTAAAAACCAGAAAAGCTCATCATTAAGGTGACTGTTGGGGATAAAGATGCGATTTTTGCCCAGACTTTCCAGAAAAGCTACTGCATGTGTGCAGGGTGCAGCACACCCTCCCGTGCCTCGCGCTGGCTGAGATTTCCAGTGGGCCTTTCCACTGCAGTCTCACACTTGAAATTACAAAACAAAGTCCCGTCACCTGCCAGCCTTACAGGAACTGCCTTCCTTGCCTTGTCCAGCAGGATTGCAGTGTGCCTGTCATGGTTCTCGGTGCCCCTTCTGCAGCACTGGTGTTGACAGCGTGCCGTGGCCAGCCAGGGCTCCTGGCAGCTCCTCCATGTCCCTCCCGTGCACAGAGGACACCAGATCTGACTGCAGAGGTGACCACGAGTGCTCAGCAAGTGGCAAAGGGTCTCGTGACTTATGTGCAGCCACTGGGATGCATTGTTTATTTGTGTGTAGAATAGTTGCACGGAAGCCCTGACTCCTGAAGGATCTCTGGGTAGAATTCAGGGGGATCCTGAATTGGGATGCAAATATTTGCCTATATATTTTCTCAAGCTCCAGCTGAAATTCATCATTTCCTAAATTTGTAAATGAAAATTACAAACCAGACCAGTATTAAAGGTACCTGGAATTTTTTTTTAGCCCAATATCTATCTATCTATCTATATCTATCTATCTATCTATCTATTTTTTTGAGACAAAGGCTTAGTATGTGATGCAGGCTGACCTTGTCACTTGAACACACTATGTAGCCAAGGCTGGCCTCGAATTCATGATGATCCTGCCTCACATTGCTGAGGTTATAGGTATACACCACAGCGCCTGGCTCCAGAAATATTTTTATATCACATTACATTTGAAAATCTGTTTAAAAATGAATTTTATTGGTACATTTTTGATTTACATAAAGATCACATTCATCCTAGGGAATTTGTAATTATATATAATGTTATCAGAGTTTTTTGTTTTGTTTTATTTTTTAATTAGTTGATTTTACAGGTACATTTTATTTACACATCGTGATCACAATCAACATTGAAAATTTGTATACCAGTGGGTTTTTTTTCTTTTTTAGACAAGGTCTCGCTTTGTAGTTCAGGCTAGCTGTGAGTTCACTATGTAGCCCAGATGAGCCTCAAATTCACAGCAATCCTCCTGCATCTGCCTCCCAAGTACTAGGATTACAGGCGTGAGCCACCACACCTGGCACTGTGGTGTGTGATACTGATTGCTAGTGGGTATGAGTCACCACTCCTGGCATTGTATGTGGTTACCAGAATTGAACTAGGGAGCTTGAACTTGCAAGGCTGGCACAAACTACTGAGCTAAATCCTCAGTTCTTGTTTTTGTTTTTGTTTTTATTTTTTGAGAGAAGGTTTTGCTATGTAGTGTGGGCTGGCCTGAAACTCATTATGCAGCCCACACTGGCCTTGAACTCACAGCGATCTCCTGCCTCAGCCTCCCGAGTGCAAGTGTGTGCCACCATACCCAGCGGTATATAATATGTCTTCATTCGTTTTTCTCTCATACTCTTCAACACTTCTTTAGCCTTTCTCCCTCTTTCTTACTTAAAACAACTTTGCTGGGCCAGGGATTTAGCTCAGTGGTTCCACCACCTGCCTTGCAAGTGCAAGGTCCTATCTCAAAAAAAAAAAAAAAAAAAAAAAAAATTTATGAGGTCCAAACTCCATTCATGATAAAGACTGCAGAAAATGGAAATAGAAGTCTTTATCTGAATCTGATAAAAGCCATCTATGACAAACCAACAGCCAACATCGTGCTAAATGGTCAAAAACTGAAAGCTGTCATTCTGAAATCAGGACAAGGATGCTTGCTCTCACTACTCCTAGAAACATTAGTCAGAGCAATAAGACAAGAGAAAAAAAATAGAAGGAATAAGTATAGTAAAGAGAGAAGATAAATTTTTTATACATGACACTATTCTCTACAGAGAAGACCCCAAAAACTCCACCAAAAGACTCCTAGGTTTAATAATCAAATTTAGTAACATAGCAGAATACAAAATTAGCACTCAAAACTCAATAGCAGGGCCAGAGATTTAGGGTACCACATCTCCAACTTGAAGCATACGGGCCCAAGTTTGATTCACATTACTGGAAAAAAAAAACAAAACCTCAATATCATTCTAATATACAAATAACAAACCCACTGAGAGAAAAATTAGGGAAACAACACTTTTTACAGTAGCATAAGAAAAATGAAATAGGATTCAGCCTTACAAAGGAAGTAAAAGACCTTTAAATTGAAAACTATAGTACTTTGAAAAAGATCAAAGAGTATATCAGAAAATGGAAAAATACCTCTTACTAGTGTATAGGCAGGACCAATATAGTGAAAAAGACTTTTTTTTTTGAAGATAGAGTTTTGCTATGTAGTTTAAGCTAATCTCAAACTTTTGTTCCAGGTACTAGGATTGCAGGCATGTGCCACCATGCTTGGCCGTACTTCTAAAACTGTTATGCATCCTTTTTGTTGTTTTTTGTGATACCAGGGACCGAACTCAGGCCCTGTGCTTCTGAGGCACACTACCACTTGAACTAAACCCTCAGTCATATTATACAAATTTAATGCAATCTTGATTAAAATACCATTAGCATACCTCACAGAACTAGAGAAAATAATCCTAAAATTCATATGGAAACAGAAGAGGCCTAGAGCATTTGCAGGTATCTTGAGAGATCACTGTCTTCTAGTAGTTGCTAGGCTCACTACTAAGTCTTGTACTCTTACACATCAATGAAAAATCACACCTGTAAATTATTGTTTAAAATTTTTATTTGAGAATAGTGGTGGACACCTTTAATCTCAGTACTATGGGTGGCTGAGGCAGGGGGATTGAAAATTCAAGTTCTATCTTGGGTAAGTTGGTGATTTAGTGAAACCCTGTCTCAAAAAATTAAAAAAGGGCTGAGAGTATAAATCAGTGAGCAGCCCCTGGGTTCAATCCCCAGTATTGGGGGGAAAAAAGTATTTAACTGCATTTGCATAAAGTCAAGCCCCCTCCCCACTTTCTTTCTGGGATAGGTTCCAGCTGAGGGGCTGTGGACCCCACTTCTGCCCCATCCAGGACCATCCATCCCAAAACAAAGTGAAGGAAAAGAATGCTTCCCCAAACCAAGACATATGACTACTTAGAGTCTAACAAGTTCTGATGGTATTTTTAAAAAGAATTGTTTCTAGGGCTGGGGATTTAGTTCAGTAGTTCTGGCTTCTGCCTTGTAAGTGCAAGGTCCTGGCCAGGTTCACTGGACAACCACGTACAAAAATGATGGGCGTGGTAACTCACACCCACCAGCAATCAGTACCACATACCCCAGTGCCAGCCCTGCGGGCTCACGCCTGTAATCCCAGCACTCAGGAGGCAGAGGCAGGAGGATTGCTGAGTTCAGGACCAGCCTGAACTACAAAGTGAGACCCTGTCTGGGCTGGGGATTTAGCTCAGTGATTCCGGTGCCTGTCTTGCAAGCACAAGGGCCCAGGTTCGGGTTCAATCCCGATTAACTACATAACATATTGGGTGTGGAGACTCACGCCCAGCAGCAGCCAGTACCACATACCACAGTGCCGGGCGTGGTGGCTCATGCCTGTAATCCCAGCACTCGGGAGGCAGAGGCAGGAGGATTGCTGTGATGTGAGTTTGAGGCTGAGCTCAGGGCCAGCCTGAACTACAAAGCGAGACCCTATCTCAAAAAAAAAAAAGAATTGTTTCTAAATATGTATTTATTGACATCATTTCCAAAACGTAGGTAAAGCTAGTGATCCTCACCAGGAGGCGACCAAGAGCTGGACCTTTTCAGAGAGTAGAACACCCTTGAAAGGGAGGCCGTAAAATGTCACACAGGCCCCAGAGATACAAATGTCCTTGTGTCTTCAGTAAGAATGAATAAGGCATGAGTAGAAAGATCTGAATTTCATCATGGGGTTGTCTAACTGTTTTTATTTTTTCCCTAGTGGTGAAGATCAAACACAGGGTCTCACACATGCTCCCAGCCCTAGTCCTTTTTTAAAATAAGGATATCCATATGTATTTTTATGGTGGTAGAAATATGCACAGCATAGAAGAATTTATGATTTGCCTGGGCTCAGGCTCACCCCTGTAATCCCAGCACCTGGGAGGTTGAGGCAAGAGGATATCCAGTTCCAGGACAGCCGGGGCTACATAGTGAAACTCTGACTCAGAAAAAACAAAATTACCACTTTAACCATTTTTGAATGTATGATTCTATAGCATTAAATACGTTAATGTTTTACAACCATCACTGTCATCCTTTTCAAAACTTCTTCCTCGTCTCCACTAAAACTCTACCTTACTGACTCTTGGAAGAAAAAACTACAAATATAAAATCAGTTTATGTAACATTTCGGAGGGTGCATGAAAGCTTTTCATACTAGAACCTGCTGTGGTATACACCGTAATCCACACATTCCAGAGGCTGAGGCAGGAAGAAGTTTGAAGCTAGCCTGGGCCGTGCAATGAGTTCAAGGCCAGCCTTGATGCACTAGAGGGATCCTATCTCAAAACAAAACAAAGCTTTTCTTTTCTTTTCTTTTTTAATGTTGAAAATCAATCTTGGGATCTTGTACTTGTGAGGCAGGCACCAAAACCACAGCTAAATACCCCCACCCTAAAGCACATGTTGTCGTACTAGTTTTTGTCTCTTTAAGAAAGCTTAGAGAAATGATAACTCAGCATCTTCAACATCTTTGCACAAATTCATTGTGAAATCTTGCTTGAAGTTCTACGCTGCGTGCACATGTGCTAACAGCCTTAAAACGTGTTGTATGGTGCTGGGGACTGGACCCAGTACCTCACGCGTGCGAGGCAGGCAGTCCGTGACTAAGCTGTACTCCCTGACCTCTTAGGTCGTTTTTAAGCCCTAAAAAGTCCCCTTATTCTCCTCCTTGAAAACTTGACTTTGCCTCACGCCCCCTTTGCGGTCTGCCTTTCTAAAAGGGATCCCTCAGCATCCAATCCGGGGCCCTGTCTCTGACTTTGTCAAGTGGAGTTTTGTTTGTTAACGTTATTGGTTGTTTTCTCAAGCTCTGTTTTTCTTGGAACACACCACAAAGCCAGAATGTTTTGAGTGTTGCTCACTGAGAGAGTAGTGAGAGTCAAGAGTTTGCACAGCGGCTTCAACCAGGTCCCAAGACCAGCGCTTGTTTATAACCACTGCCTTTCCAAATGTGTTAAAGCGGGCCGTCCACGAGGGCAGTGATGTGTAGAGTACACTAACGCAGGGGCAGACACATTATTGTAATGGCTTAGTTTCATGGCATTGTATTTCAGTGCATTTTGTGGCTGTGGGAGGGAACGCAAACAGCAGCTTTCCCTATTATACCACTTATGCTTGGCGCCGTGTGAAAGTATCCGTTGTTCTCTGAGAAAAGTCACATTGGTAGAGTCATTCCTTTCACTTCACTTGAAATGTTTTCTAACACAATTCCTCTTTACGTTAGGAAAACCATAGATGGCTTATGTGAAGCTCCAATTTATTTATTATAACATTTGGGTCTTTGAGTAAAACTAGAAATCAGAAAAGCATTACAGCAACTTCTGTTAAAGATTCAGATAATTTGCTGTATGAAGAATAACAAGTAAGATTGACCTTTGCTTCTCCTAGCTTTTTGTTGTTGTTGTTTTTTGAGACAGTGTCTCGCTTTTTGTAGTTCAGGCTGGCCCTGAGCTTGGCCTCGAACTCAGCAATCCCCCTGCCTCTACCTCCCGAGTGCTGGGATTACAGATGTGTGCTATATACCCAGCATTGTGGTATGTGGTTATCAAGTGTTGTGCTTACAGATGTGAGTCACCACACCTGGCATTGTTAGATGTGGTTACTGGGAAGCGAATTTAGGACCTTGTGCTTGCAAGGAGGCACTGGAACCACTGAGCTAAATCTCCGCCCCTGACTCTCCTAGTTTTTAATTCATGTGTCTAAAAATCTTTATCAGTTTGCTAGTGGCTTATACATGACCAGCTTTGTGGATGATGTTTCAAAGTTAGCATTGCTGGCCAGGTATAGTGGTGTGCACCTGTAGTCTCAGCGCTCAGGAGGCAGAGGCAGGAAGATTGCCATGAGTTCAAGGTCAGCCTGAACAACAAAATAAAACACTGTTTCAAAAAAAAAAAAAATTTAGCAGCTGAGAGGTGTTTTCCCTAAGGCCGGCCTTGCGCCCGTGGATGGCATATACCAGGCCTGATATCAGTAGATTGTTCTTGGGCTCAAGATTCCAAGGGGTTGGGTTATAGCTCATTGTTGGGTGCTTGCCTAGCAAGCCTGAGATCTGAAGTTCAATCCTTAGCCTGCAAAATAAAAGATACATGTTTCTGAGCAGTCATTGGTGACTATGTTGAGCACGGTTTCTGTCAGCCCTGAAGTTTTTCAGTACATTTCTGGATGATTTTAGAATTGGATAGTGTTTCTCAAACTTGAAAACTCAGACTACCCAAGACCACATCTTCACATGTGAGTCTGAGAAGGTCTGATGTGTGTGCTCAGTGGTTGTACAGTCAACAAGCTTCCGATTGTCACCAAGGTGTTGGGATTTATCTAAATGAGGCATGGGCCCTGAGTGTGGCGTCCTCCTCCTGCTAAAATAATCCCAGATGTCTTGATGTTCAGGGATCCCAGGGGCTCCACTGTTGGTCATTCCTGTGCAGTAGGTGACAGCCCTGTGGGTTCTGGATATTCTCGAACTCAAGGACAGTTCATGGAGTTCCAGAAGGGCAAGTTAAATGATTCTCACACTTTTTTCTCCCAGTGGAGAAAGAGTTGAATCTACTCAGCGGAAGGGTGAGTGCGGGGAGAAGTGGTGTCAGCTGCCTCCTCACCAGCCCACAGCCGCTTAATGCCTCAGAGAGCCCGAGGTCCCTGGGGAACAGAGTTTAAATATCAGCAGTGTGAGCCCGGCATGGTGGCACATACTGCTCATCCCAGCACTCAGGAGGCTATAGTGGTAGGAAATCAGGGGCCCCAAGAAATTGGGACTTATGGGCATAGTCAGGGTAAACATGTACATCAAGCCTGGGGCTTCCACATACCTGTGCTCCTCTGTGCATCCCCAGTCTCTGTGAAGCCTGGCAGGACACGTCCCGTGTCCTGCGTGTGGTCACCCTATGCTGGGCTACCCCATGGCACTGTGGGTTGTTTGCTAGCATAATATACTGGGTTCATTTCTACTCCACCTCATTCCAAGCAGGAAGAAAAGCTTAAGGCCTCCAAACTGCATTTCACCAAAGTCTTATCCTGCTGTCTTATCTCCTTTTCTGCTATTGGAGATTTGTTTTTTGTTGTACAGGGAATTGAATTCAGGATCTTGAGCTTGCCAGGCAGGTATAATACCACTGACCTACATCCCTGGCCCAGGAGAATTCTTAATTCACAGGCTTTTCCCCTAATAGTTTTTTCTTAGTCTTTTTCACCTTCTTGAGCCTGGAACCTGGTAACAAAATGAATCTGAATAATAGCTGAGAACTCAGAGCCAATCATGTTGTATCGGGTATTGTTCTTACAAATGGATAGAAGGTGAAAATATAATTTGTCACTATTTCACAAAGAGGCCAGTGGGTTTGAGAACCCTCACCTCTATTCCAAAGGAGAATTCTTTTAAAGGAAGAACCAGCCCAGGAGGCAGCAGCTTCCAGTACAAGTTTGAACAGCCCAGAACAATTCCAGTACAGTCAGTGGAATAGGATAATACTGTATACCCTAGTAGGTTATTTCATGTCAAAACTTTTTGATCATGACACTCATTAGAATAACATTTGTTTAGCCATAGCACATACTTGTAGTCCCAACTACTCCGGAGGCTGAGGCAGGAGGATCACAAGTTTGAGGCCATCTTGGACAACGTAGTGAGATCCTGTCTCAAAAAGAGCTAGAGGTGTTGCTCAATAGTAGAGATCTCAGGTTTAAGGCCCTTGGTTTGGTCTCTAATAAAACTATGAAAAAAAATTTTTTGTTGTTTAAATACAATAGTTCATTTCAGTTTTTTTTTTCCAGTCCTATAAAATGTGCAGGAATTTTTCTGTCCGTCATCATATTTTAGGACATCCTCATTTGGTGTTCCTTCCCTCTAACCTAGGACTGAGCACACAGTAGGTGCTAAGTTTGCATTAAATGAATAATGAACATTTATACCCACTGACTGACTGGATCAGAGATAGAAATAAAGAAGTCAGTTTCCCATTCCCTAAGGTCTTCTTCAGTGGAGGATCAGGAGCAGGCACAGAAAACATGTGTGCAGTTATTGACCAGTCTCCTTTCCTACCTTAAAAACCTGGATGAAACTGGGCTCTGAACCTGGTTTGTCCGGCAACACAGAACAGTGAGGCCAGGGCACAGGGCAGGGGACCCAGCGGGGCCTGGGGACCTTTCTGAGCTGGGCTGAAGAGGCTGAAGCTCACAGAGTGGAGAGCTGTGCAGACGGCACCCTGGGAATAACTGTCCTGGACAGAGCTCAAAACACATGGGTGTGGACATAGCTGGCCTCTGATAAAACAAAATTAACATTTACCTGATATCCAGCCAGGTGCAGCAGCACATACCTCCACTCTCAGTTCTTGTAGGAGGCCTCATCTCTTAAAAACAAATGAGACAGAAATGACCAAAGATGCAAGCAATAGGAAATGCCATTCATAATGAGGAGAAAAAAATCAGTAACATCAGCAGGTACACTTTCAGTATCTTCACAAGATGATAGGATTACTGCAGAAAGATATTAAAAAGTAATCACTTTTTCATAAGTCAAGGAAGTAGAGGAAAGGTTGGACATGTTACATGATGATATAGAAATAAAGAAAAAAACCTAAATTGAACTTACAGAGTCGAAAACCACAGTGTTTAAAAATAAAAATATGCTGGGTGGGATAAATAGCTAGTTAGATACTGCAAAAGGAAAAAAGAACTGGGTTTGAAGTCACCAGTAGAAAGTACCCCAAAGAAAGCCAGAGAGATAAATGTAAATGAAAAAGTAAAAATATGACACCTCGGGCCGGGGAGTTAGCTCAGTGGTTTCCGGCGCCTGTCTTGCAAGCGCAAGGGCCCAGGTTCGATTCCCCGGTAACCACATAACAATACTGGGTGTGGAGACTCACACCCAGCAGCAACCAGTACCACATACCACAGTGCTGGGCGTGGTGGCTCACGCCTGTCATCCCAGCACTCGGGAGGCAGAGGCAGGAGGATTGTGATGTGAGTTTGAGGCTGAGCTCAGGGCCAGCCTGAACCACAAAAAGCGAGACCCTGTCTCAAAAAACCTAAAAAAAAAAATATGACACCTCTAGTATATGTGTAATGGGGGTCCCAGGAAGGGGAGGAACACAAAATGCTTGAAAATTTATAACTGAAAATGTTCTAAATTGAAAACCCCAATAAAATAATAGTAAACCAAATGAACTGTAAGCACAAGAAATATGAAGAAAACTATATTAAGATGTGGAATAATCAGATGAGATCGGTTGCTTTCAGGTTGTTACAGCTGTAGCCATGGAATAATCAAATTGCCCCTAAATTAATGATAAAGAAAAAAATTAGAATATCCCACCAAATAAAAAAGGGTTCGTTATGAATAAAAGAAACAAAGATTAAAAAACAATAAATAACAGAATCTAGCCTTGGTAGTACATGCCTATAATCCCAACACTCTCGGGAGGCTAAGGAAGATTATAAATTCAAGTCCGGCCTGGGCAGTTTGTGACTTGCCCAAACCTTACCTCAAAATAAACAATAAAGGGGTGGGGATATAAATCTATACAAAGACAGGAAATATGGTTCCCTACTATTCTTCCATGTGGCTTCCCCCACTGTTTTAAAATGTCACTTTTACACTATATCCTCTTGATTAAAAGCTACTATTCACAATATTTGCTGACTCTGTTAAAAATAATTTTAAGGCTGGGGATTTAGTTCAGTGGTTCCAGCACCTGTCTTGCAAACGCAAGGCCCCAGGTTCGATCCCCAGTAACCATATACCATACTGGGTGTGGAGACTCACGCCCAGCAGCGACCAGTACTACATTCCACAGTGCCAGCATGGTGGCTCACGCCTGTAATCCCAGCACTCGGGAGGGAGAGGCAGGAGGATTGCTGTGATGTGAGTTGGAGGCTGAGCTCAGGGCCAGCCTGAACTACAAAGCGAGACCCTGTCTAAAAAAAACCTAAAAAAAAAAAAAAAAAGAATAATTTTAAATACTATCTTTCATTGTTTTTCAGAGATAGTAGTCAAATGTCTGGGTAAGGGATTTATTTCTGAGCTGAATGCCGTCAGAACTCAGTAAGACTGGGCCAGGGATTTAACTCAAGTGATACTGTGCCTATGTTGGGAGCACAAGGGCCTGAGTTTGATCCCTAGTACCAAAAAAAAAAAAAGGAACTTGGTGAGAGTGACAGATGCCACTGTCAAGAGCTGCTGTGATGAGGGCTTTGTCTCGTCTCACAGGTTGATCCAGGAAGTAGTCCCCAGTCATCCCTAGAGGAGGCCTCCTCCTTCACGTAGCCTTGCAAAGTGCTCCAGTCTCATCAGTCATGCTCATGTGCCAGGGTTTGTTCCCTGCACCCCACTTTGTGTCTGCAGTGTCGTCCCACTTTAAAGTCAGTCAGTTTGATGGTTTGCTTTGGTAAACTCTGGACCTTGGAGGCTGTGGAGGAGGAAAACGGTGGCTTGCATTTCAGAACTGTTCAACCAAGCATACAAAGGAAGGGAGGGTCATCTCTTGTCCTTTGAAAACCTGTGAAGTGAGAAAAGTGTGGCCCTGTGACAAGTACACTCCCCGGGGTACCTGACTACAGGCTGCTGAGGTCTCTCTGGGAGCACCCTGCCTGGTGCGCACAAGCGTGTACACCAGCGGTTGCTTGTCTGGGCAGTGCACTTCGAGGTGGGTGGTTAGGCCAGGAGGGTGCCCCTGGCCTTTTAATCTCATCACTGTCATAAAGTCATCTTTCTGTTCTGACTCTTTAAGGACTAGGTTGTCACTTGCCACATTGGGGTAGCAAATGTTTTGTCATCGAAAGGGCTGGTGGCAGTGACATTGAGGCAGTGGGCTGGCCTGGGCTGGCTCTCCTCAGAGCTTGTTTGACAACTTGGGGATCCAGCAAATGGAGAAAGGAAGGAGACAAGGGTGGCAAGGAGGGAAGAGGCTGGGAGAGATGTGAAAGTGTTTTTCTTTGGTGTGAGCTGTCTCTTCCATTATTAACTAGCTGTATCAGAGAGTGCTAGACAGTTGATTGATTATGGTGTTGTGAATTGAATGAAGGATCTTTGCACTGAGCTATAGCCGCAGCCCGTGGCCTTATTTTTTCTATTCTATTCTCTCTTTTTTGGTACTGGGGATTGAACTCAGGACGTTGGGCTGGCATTGCCGGTGGGCACTACTGAGCTAGATCCTTGGCCCTTCTATTTTGTTTTAAGATGGAGTCTCAAAAAACCACAAAGTTGTCCAGATTGGGCTTGAGCTTTCAATCCTCCTTTCTCAGCTTCCCAGAATACAGAATAACAGGTATATACCCCACATCTATTTTCCAGACACTTTAAAAAATAAATTTGCTGGGCTGAGGATTTAATTCAGTGGTTCTGGCATCTGTGTGGCAAGCTCAAGGTCCCGAGTTCAGTCCCCAGTAACCACATACCACAATGCTGGGCATGGTGGCTCATACCTGTAATCCCAGCACTCAAGAGGCAGAAGCAAGAGGATTGCTGTGAGTTCGAGGCTGGCCGGGACTATATAGTAAGCACAGTGCCAGCCTGAACTACAAAGCAAGACCCTGTTTCAAAAATAAAACCTTGCAGCCAGTGAGGTAGCATACATGTGTAATTCCTAACTACTCAGGAGACTGATAAAGAAGGATCATGAATTCAGGGCAATATAGCCAGATCCTATTTGAAAATAATTAAAATAAAAATAAATCTATAAAGGATACAGTGCAGGTCTTCTGAAATGATCTCTGATATCTGCTGATAAGCTTTTTAAAAATTGATTTTATTGGTGCTTTTGATATACACTTTATGATCACAGTTGACACTGAGTTTGTACCAGTACCTGACAAAATTTAATTCTCATTTTTTCCCATTCCTCTCCTCCCAAACTCCCCAACCCTTATATACATAAGCTTTGTTTCCTTTTTTTAATCATCAGATTTTTTTCCTTTCCTTTCTTTATTTACCCCTACCCCCCTTTCCCTTTGAATATTTTCTATTTCACAATACCTATCATACATTTTAGAACTAATTTACACCTTTAGTTCCTCATACCAGAGGAAAGACACAGTATTTACACGTCTGTGTCCTATTTCTGCTGGTAGGCTTACCTGTGTCATAATTGTCTGGTTTATTCCAGGTGATTGTGACATCTGGGAGACCTGCCCACGGTAGAATAGCAATGAGCAGTGCAATCCCATTTGTCATCAGTGTCACAAGGTTTAGGGGATACCTTCCCCAGACCCTGTCTGTCTGTTTGGTCGCCATTTTCCTGATCCTTCTCCCAGTCCCCACTACTCTGCAGTCCTGGTCACTAACACCATAGGGACAAGCATCTTTCTCTTAGCTTACAGCTGTCCCTCTTTCCAGCTCTGGCTGTCTCCTCTTGGAAGCGTTCTCTTCCTTCCTCCTTCCTCCCCATCGTCTCTCCTCTCCACTGAGCCCTCGGATTCACGTGGATTATCATCACCTGTCACTGTGGGGACAGTGTCCCATGCGGGGACTTACCTCCCAGTGGCAGGAGAGCGCTCTCTTGGCTTTGTGGTGTGAGTGGCAGATCTGGGGGAACTGTGAGGAGATGCAGGTCTGCCAGAGCAGATGTGGACCAGTGCCTTGGGCCTGCCCCTCCCCTGAGCATCTCTTCAGGCCTGCACCCTCAGCCTCCTGCTTCCCACAGCTGCCTGTCCCAGCCGCCCAGAACCCCAGGCAGGGCTGGCACTCTGTGATGTCAGCTGTTCCGTGCAGTCACAGGGGGTGTGAGGCCACGTTGCTGGGTGGTAGATCGCTAGTGTAAGTGACTTGGATCCGCGGAGTCCCTCCTGGGAGCTGTGACCTTAGTTGTCAGGGTTGTAGGAGAACTACTGCCTGGCTGAGGTTCCTGCTGTCGGTGTCCTCACTGGGACATTGATTGCTAGGAATGGATCAGCGCAGTGCTGCCGAAGGAAAAGTCAGGCCGTGAGGGCCAGGCCCTTTTCGGTCTCCCACCCAGGACAACCCGAGTCTAGTCTTCCTGGGAGAGAGCCGCTGACCTGTGGCCAGAGGTGTAGGCTGCTGTCCACATCCAGACATCCCTGCCACAAACTAAAAACTTATAAATCTGACATCTTTCTGGTCTCTTTGAGGATAGGCTGCCAGCTATCTGATTGGTCTAGAACTCTTCTTGACTTGCTTTTGAAGGTCTATTTTCAATTTTAAAGAAGCATTTAAATTGAATTCTTTTTTTTTTTTTTTTTGCAGTTCTGGGGACTGAACCCAGGGACCTCTTACTACTGAGCTGTCTCCAGTCGTTTTATTTTTTATTTTTATTTTGAGACAAGGCCTTACTAATTTGCCCTGACTGGGCTTGAACTTTGAACTTGCAGTCCTCTGGCTTCAGCCTCCCTGAGTGTTGAAATGAAAGGCAAGCACCATCATGCCTGGCCCCCCAGCCCTTTTAGATTTGTTTTGTTTTGTTAGAGTCTCAATAAATTGCCCTGATTGGTCACAAACTTGTGATTCTCCTGCCTCAGCCTCCTTCGCTGCTGTAATTATAGGTACACACCTTGAACCCACTTTAAAACGAATACTTTTCTTGAATGACAACAAATCCTCATTTACTTTTGTTTGAGACTAGATCTTACTCTGTTGTGCAGGCTGGCCTCCAACCTCTGGGTTTGAATTCCTGAGCCCAAATGATTCTCCTGCCTCAGCCTCCTTAGTAGCTGGAACTCCAAGCCTAATGATTTTTATTCATATTAATAATGTACAGTTAGAAGAAAAACTCATATGCATTGAGCATTACTTATCCGGAAAAGCATCTTGTTTGTTGTTATGTTGCGTCGACACCTCTGGCTGCAGTCCACTGTGCTGAAATGTGCTTTCTTCTTCCTTCCTCCAGTTGTCATGGATGATGATGATGACTCGTGTCTCCTCGATCTTATTGGGTAAGAGGCTCATGTCACATCTGGGGAATCAACTGTGTGAGGTTTGCTGGACAAAACAGCCTGAGCTGAGTATATTAAAACCCACCAAGTTTTGAAATAAAGTTAAAACCACAATAGTCAGGGCCAGGGATTTAGTTCAGTGGTTCCGGCGCCTGTCTTGCAAGCGCAAGGGCCCAGGTTCAATTTCCCGGTAACCACATGCAATACTGGGTGTGGAGACTCACACCCAGCAGCAATCAGTACCACATACCACAGTGCCAGGCGTGGTGGCTCACGCCTGTAATCCCAGCACTTGTGAGGCAGAGGCAGGAGGATTGCTGTGATGTGAGTTTGAGGCTGAGCTCAGGGCTAGCCTGAACCACAAAGCGAGGCCCTGTCTCAAAAAAAACCCATGAGAGTGAAAGCAGACTACAAGGAGGTCTGTGGCAACATGGGGTCATTACACAGGAATTCCTTATTAAATTTTGGTTCTAAAAATCTCTAGGCATGTGGCTCAGTGTTAGAACATGTATTTAGAATCTAAAGGCCCCAGGTTCTAGCCCTAGCACCTGCATAGACACCCACACACACGTGCACACACACAGAATTGTGGGAAGCAAAAATGAGTCATGTTGGGAAATGAGACAACATAAATATAAAACAAAAAGCTATGGAAAAAGTCCTTTTGAAATAGTGATTAGCCAAGGATGGTGGCACACACCTGTAATCCCAGCACTCTGGAGGCTGAGCCAGGAGGGTCATCATGAATTTAAGACCAGCCTGGGCTACATAGTGACTTTCAGGCCAGCCTGAATTACATAGCAAGATCCTGTTTTTAAAAAAATAGTGATTTTACTCAAGCTAATATGTCATTTTCATTTTGCCCTGGTAATCACTAACCCTAGCTTATATATGTGTTTGTTATTTTCTCTTTTTTATTTTTTATTTTTGCAGAGACCCGCAAGCATTAAACTATTTTCTTCATGGACCTGGTAATAAATCTGTAAGTAATGCTTAGTCCGTCACAGACATACCAGTTTCTCCTTCAAGTCTCGGTAACCCTGTGCCGACTTTGTCCCTTTGCAGAGCAGCGATGACTTGACGAACGCAGGGTACCCTGCAGCCAACTCCAACTCAATTTTCGCCAGCTCCACTGTGAGTATGGGAAACTGCACCCAAGAGTGTCTTCCTCTCTGTGTTGAGAAAACCCAATGAATAGGGGCTTTCATTGCCTTTGTATCACAAAGAATCCTAGCCATGTCCTTTTATTTATTCAGTAGGAAAAGCCGTTGAATTAGGGCAACATTTCTCTTTTAAGTTGGTCACACATAAGGCAAGCTGAGATTTACTTTGCCAGTTTTTTAAACTTTCAACTTTCTTCCTGAAGTGATTCGGAAATATATCCAAAAAAAATCATTTCAGAATATTTTGACCTTTGTTGGATATGCTTTTAAGAAATCTTACATAGCAGGGGATGGTGGTATAATCCAAGTATCGAAGGAGGCTGAGGCAGAAGGACCACAAATTTGAGTCCCACCTGAGCAAAAAGAAAAAAAGAATGTATTTATTTACTTACTGCCAGTACTGGGGATTAAATCCAGGGAGCCCTTTTTTATTTGTTTTGAAACAAGGTCTTGCTAAGTTGCCCAACCTGGCCTTGAATTTGAGATCCACATGCTTCAGCCTCCTCAGCAGCTAGGATTAACAAGTGTGTACCACATTTCCAGGAAGGAAATCATGTTTAGTTTTAGTTTTTGTTTCCAGTACTGGAGATTGAATCCAGGGCCTTTCCACCGAGCCACATGGCCAACCTTTAGTTTTTATTTTGAGACAGGATCTTGCTAAGTTTCCAAGCCTGGGCTCCAATTTGTTATCTTTCTGACTTGCCTCCCAAAGTGCTGGGATTGTAGGTGTGTGCCACCGTGCCTGGCTAAAAAAACATTTTGGTCACAGTTACAGATTATTTTCATCTTAAGAAAACAAAAAATGCACATTTTTGAGCATGTAGTATGTGTATAGCACTAAGGACTTACTATATTATTAACATCTTTAGAGTAATTCTGTAGATAGGTCTACTAGTATTCATATTCTTTAGATAAGGAAATTAAAGCCCAGGGAGGTGAAATGGCCCAGTATCACTGGCAATGGGTCACAAAGCTAGGATTGTGACCCATCGTTGGTGTGGAGCTCAGTGCTTAAACTGGGAGCATCAGGTACAGATAGGAGGAGGAGTCGAGTCCTGCTCAAGGCTGGTAGAGATCACTGTATCTAAGCCTGTGCCGCTGCAGTACCGAGTGTGTACACTTGCCTGGGTGTGGAGAGCAAGATGGGAGGCACTGAACCCAGACTTCCTAGCTGCTAGGCAATCACTCTACTGCCGAGCAACAGCCCCAGCCCTTAAAAATACTGTGACAGATTCTTTAGTTTCCCAGGCTGGCCTCAAGCTCTAGATCCCTCAGCCTCACTTCCCAGGTAGCGGGGCTCGCTGGTTATCTTCACCCTTTGGGCCGTGGGTGGGAGCCTTGTCCATCTGCTCACTTAGCTGTGTAACTGGACTCCTCAGTAAATCTTTGATGGTCAATTTCCTTGCTTATAAAACCAGAATAGAATTTCTTTTTTCTTTTCCCTTTCCTCTTAGTGCTGAGGATTGAACCCCAGGCCTCATGCAGTAAATAAGCTCTCCACTGAGCCTGAGTAACATGCCTGACATTTGTTTTTTTGTTTTCCAACATGCATTTTGAATGAGTAATAATAATGCTACTAAGCGGACAGTTAGCCTGTCTCGGTATTTACTAAGTTGCCTGCTTCCATGTGAGTACTCCTCCTAACTTCTCAGGCTGCTTTATTCAGCATTGTTCATTAGAAACTTTGATTCCATCATGTCAGGTGTAGTAGAAGTATTTAAAAAGTTCTAAAAAAAGATAGCAGTCTATCCCAGCATTGAAGGAGGCTGAGCCAGGAAGATTGCACCTTAGAATCCTAGCTAGGCAATTTAGTGCAGCCCTGTCTCAAAATAAAAAGGGTTGAGAATACAGCTCAGGGATAGAGCATCCCTGGCTTTAGTTCCTGACATCTAAAAACAAAAAAGTCTGTTTTTAAGCCCAAGGTCTGTTCATTTGTAGACTATGAGCACATTGAACTGTATATTACTGCACGGGAGATACCCATTGTTGCCTTGATATTTCTCTGTAAAGAAATCTCTCAGCTTTCTTTTGCTTTTCCCACTTCCTTTCAAATGACTTGCCAAGTTCTAAAGTGATTTCCTTATTATTCCTATTTTAGTTGCTAATTGGGTGTGAAATGAACAGCTCTTTGCTCTTTTATTTTAGACAAGTTCTCACTGTGTAGTCCAGGCTGGCCTTGAACACTCGGTAGTAGCACAAGCTAGCCTCAGACTCAGAGCAATACTCTTGCTGCAGCCTCCCAGTTGCTGGGAATACAGGCATATGCCACCACATGCAGCCACCTCCCTTGCTTTTGCTTCCCATCATGAGCCCAGCACCTTACAGTTTAGGCCTGGAAAGGGCTACTGTTTTGCAAACTGGTGTACTCTGGTTTTGCTTTTTTCAAAACTGAGGATTGAACCAAAATTTGGCCTTTACATTGAACCCCACCCCCTCCTCTTTTTAAAATTTGAAACAGGGCCTCACTAAGACACTAAGGCTGGGCTCAAACATGGTTTTTTGTATTACTATTATGGTTCTGGAGCTTGAACCCAGGGTCTTGAATGTGCCAGAGTAGCACTCTGTCTCTGAGTTACATCCCCAGCCCGTGGCTCAAACTTGCCATCCTTCTGCCTCAGCCTCCTAAGTAGCTAGGAACGTAAGCATGTCCCACTGCTCCAGCTTGAGAACAGTCTTAAAAAAATAAAGCCTTGGGCCGGGGATTTAGCTCAGTGGTTCCAGCGCCTGTCTTACAAGCGCAAGGGCCCAGGTTCAATCCCTGGTTAACCATATACAATACTGGATTCCCAGCGGTAACCAGTACCATATACCACAGAGCCAGTGGTGGTGGCTCATGCCTGTCATCCCAGCACTCGGGAGGCAGAGGCAGGAGGATTGCAATGAGTTCAAGGCTGAATTTAGGGCCACCCTGAACTACAAAGTGAGACCTTGTCTCAAAATAAATAAATAAATAAATAAATAAAGCCTTAGGAGCTTGGGTGACAATTAATTCTCAGTTATTGCACTGAGAATCCTAAGTATAACTCAGTGGTAGAGGACACACTCAGCCTGCATAAGGCCTTGGGTTTAGGCTCCAGCACCAGAAAAGTGACAGTAAACGGTCTGGGCCAGTGTCTCGGAATAGCAGCTGAGCTCCAGGTCATCTGTGGCACTTCGTGTTATTTCTTTGTACCCTGTAAAATAATATACCAAAGGAGCAGATAAGTAGACTTACAAACATAATGGTGAGTGTGAGCGCCAAGGAAATACGAGGTCAGAATAAGGTAAGCAGTTTAGATAGTTTTCCCTAAAATGCAGAGTGCTCCTCTATTCAGAAGTGAGGTGAATGTGTTTTATGGCTCTCTTCCAAAGTCTGGTTGTGCCCTGTAACATGCTGCTTATTTTTTTAGAACGCTGATCCTAAATCATCCCTCAAAGGTGTAAGCAACCAGCTTGGAGAAGGGCCCAGTGATGGGCTACCGCTCTCAAGTAGCCTTCAGTTCCTTGAAGATGAACTTGAGTCTTCTCCGCTTCCCGATCTCAGCGAGGACCAACCTTTTGACATTCTTCAGAAATCCTTGCAAGAGGCGAACATCACTGAACAGACGCTGGCGGAAGAGGCGTACTTGGATGCCAGCCTCGGCTCCAGCCAACAGTTCGCACAAGCGCAGCTTCATCCTTCTTCATCAGCATCCTTTACTCAGGCTTCTAATGTTTCCAGTTACTCAGGTCAGACGCTGCAGCCGATAGGGGTGACACACGTGCCCGTGGGGGCATCGTTCGCGAGCAGCACGGTGGGGGTGCAGCATGGCTTTATGCAACACGTGGGCATCAGTGTTCCCAGCCAGCATCTGTCTAACAGCAGTCAGATTAGCGGTTCTGGTCAGATACAGTTAATCGGGTCATTTGGTAATCATCCTTCCATGATGACTATTAATAATCTTGATGGATCACAGATCATATTAAAGGGCAGCGGGCAGCAAGCCCCATCGAGCGTGAGCGGAGGACTGCTGGTCCACAGACAGACGCCGAATGGCAACTCCCTCTTTGGAAACTCCAGTTCCAGCCCCGTAGCACAGCCTGTCACCGTTCCATTTAACAGCACAAATTTTCAAACATCTTTACCTGTGCATAACATCATCATACAAAGGGGTCTTGCACCAAATTCAAATAAAGTCCCAATTAATATACAGCCAAAGCCTATCCAGACAGGTCAGCAGAACACATACAATGTTAACAACTTGGGAATCCAGCAGCACCACGTGCAGCAAGGGATCTCTTTTGCCTCTGCGAGCTCGCCCCAGGGCTCCGTGGTTGGCCCACACATGTCAGTGAACATTGTCAACCACCAGAACGCACGGAAACCTGTCACCTCACAGGCTGTGAGCAGCACCGGGGGCAGTATTGTCATCCACTCTCCCATGGGCCAGCCTCATGCACCCCAGAGTCAGTTCCTTATTCCCACCAGCCTCGCTGTCACCTCCAGCTCGGTCCACCATGTCCAGACGATCAACGGGCAGCTTCTGCAGACTCAGCCCTCCCAGCTCCTTCCCAGCCAGGCGGCCCCGGAGCATGTCATGCTGAACAGGAACTCCTCCAGCATGCTCAGGGCCGGCCAGCCGTACTCCGGACCCATGCTCAACAGCCAGAATGCTGCCGCCGTCCAGTTAGTGTCTGGCCAGACCTTCGCCACCTCCGGCAGTCCTGTGATTGTCAACCACGCCTCCCCTCAGGTTGTAGGTGGACAGATGCCCTTACAGCAGGCGTCTCCAACCGTGCTGCACCTTTCACCTGGGCAGAGCAGTGTTTCCCAAGGAAGGCCTGGTTTCACCACCATGCCCTCCGTGACCAGCATGGCAGGACCCAGTCGGTTCCCAGCTGCCAGCTCAGCCAGCACTGCACATCCTGGTCTTGGGCCTGCAGCTCAGTCTGGGGCTCCCGGAGCAAACTTTACAGATCAGCAGCTGGCGCAACCCAACAGGACTCCCGCCCCCGTCAGTGCATCTCACCGTCTTCCAGTTCCTTCTTCCAAACCGACTAGCACCTTCAGTAACGCGCCTGGCGCAGGCGCCCAGCAACAGTTCTTCTGCCAGGTAAGGTTCTCAGGCAGATGATGGTCCAACAGATTACAGATGGGAAGTACAGTGTGTATTTACATTAATACAGTTTTCACCTCCCTGTGTGTTAGTTTAAAATCCTCAGTCTATGCTAGATGGCCCTTTTTTCTTAATTTAAAGGTTTTACTCAGCCAGGTGTGGTGATGCACACCTATAATCCCAGCACTCAGAAGGCTGAGGCAGGAGAATCACAGAGAGTTCAAGGCTAGCCTAGGCTGTATACATAGTGAGTTCCAGAACTAGCCTGAACTACATAGCGAGACCCTGTCTCAAAAACCAAAGTAAGTAAATAAAATTTTTTATCTAGGACAGCAGTATGGTTGAGTGCAGAATTTGGATCAGACTTGGGTTTGAAGCTGGGCTGTCTGACATGGAGCCCATGGGCCAACCTCTCCAGGCTTCATTTTCCTCAGCAGGGAAATAGGATGGTCATGTTAGCCACAGTGGGTTTGTGATCGCGCAGAGCCTTAGCATGATCTCTTAGTGTGAGCCCACACAGCACTTGATGAGCTCTGCCAAGGCGCCAAGGAGGAAGATGGCGCACACCACACTCACACCCTGTGGCAGGCTACTGGGCCATGTGCCCGGACTGTTGGGAGTGCTGTGGCTGCCTCTTTAGTACCAAATGAAGGGGTCTTCAGAGACCCGGTGGGTCTGCAAAGGTGCACAGTGAGGGGAAGATCCCAGCCCGATCGTTGGGCCACACTCTGAGCCTGCGCTCGTGCAGGAAATTATCACAGGGACTTGGGTTATGTTTCTGAACAGGAACCTGTGTCAGGTCATCATTGTCAGGCCCTCCCCACCTTCGGCTGACCTTCGACTCTTCTCTGCTCTTGGTCCCTCATTCTGAGCATGCGCAATGGCCTGGGAGCGCCCATTCCACACCCAGGCCCACCCCCACACCTGCCTTGCGCAGTATTCCTGGCCGCTGCTTTTCTTCTCCATGGTCAGGAGTTTTAAGAACTTCTCTGTTTCTGTGCGTCAATATGTTTCACTACCAGTCTCTTAAATATGTGTACACCGACCTTTAGAAAACAGTATAGCTTTGCATTAGTAATTCCACTGAGAATCCTAAGGAAACAGTGATTATTTATGGTCAAGGTTGTTCAGTGTATTCGTTTTGATTTAAGAGGTATATGAATGTGGAGCTGGTGTGTGTGTCTTTGAAGTAATACCAAACTATAGAAAAGTTAAAATCTCAGGAAGAATCTTGGTGAAGTGTACACGTGAATTCTTTGCACAATTCCTGAGATTTTAAGTTTTCTATAGTTTGGTATTACTTCAAAGACACAGTGTATATTTCCTAAAAACAGCAACATTTCCCTATATAACCATAGTATAATTATCAAAGTCAATAAATCAGCAATAAAATAATCTACACATTTAGTAGTCCTTCCAGTAATCTCTCTAAGAGCAAAAGAGGTAAAGCACTGTCTTGGTGTCTGTGGTCCAAGATGGACCCAGATCCGGTCCCGTTTCCCCGCTCTCTTCCCTTTGGCTTCCGTGGTCCTGGTGTTTGCAGTGTGTACCGACCAGGGCTTCTCCGATGGTTCCTCCTGATGAATTTCAGGATGTGCATTTTGGCAGGTCATCACAATGCTGCATTCCCTCACTGGTGACTCTGACTTGGAACTGTTGCTCAGGACAGCGTCTCCGGGTCTTACCACCGTTTTCCTTTTTGTCATTAGTAAGAATCTTCTGGAAAGTACTTTGAGATTCTAGATAGTGGATTTCTCATCAAACCTGTATAGGCACAAACCTGTATAGTTCAAAGTTGCATTGGTGCTTCCAGACTGAATTTCTCCCTCCCTCTCCTTTCTTTCCTCCCTTTCTCCTTCCCTCCTCCCCTCCTCTTTCCTTCTGTTTTTGTTTACTAGGGACTGAGCCCAGGATGTCATCCAGGCTGGGCAACTGCTCTGCCGCTGAGCTGCATCCTCAGCCCTGTGTCGTTTGAGAAATGACTGAGGTCTTGCTCTGAAGGTCTCCGCATGGGAACTTGCTCATTCGTCACTTTACACTTCTTGTGACATCTAAAAGAAGCTTTTCGATCTCTTCCTTTTACGTATCTGTTTGCTCGCTTGTGTGGATGCGGACTAAAAATTATTTTATTCAATGAGTTATAAAGTGTTGCGGTCATTTGAGGCTCAGATCTACCCAAGACTGCCCGCAGGCACCCCTTCAATCTGGCTGCTGCTCCTTCGGGCATGTTCTGTCATGTCCTGAGTACTCCCTTGAATTTCTGGCCAGATAAGAGGTTCGTCTTCTAATTTCTCTGGCTCTGCCCGCAAATCAACAGTTTCTTTCAGGAGATGTTTTCCTTCTGGTGGACAACAGTCCATAGAGACCAGCGTCCGAGCACTGAGTCCAGCCGTAGCTGCTGGGCGTCTGTGCTGGGAAGCCCGGGTGTGTGCGCCCGACATGGGCAGCTGCTCGTGTACCTGTCCCGTCCGTGTGCGAGCTCAGTCTGCACCGATGCCGCCCCTTCTAACCCACAGCTGCCAGATTCTCCCAAGCTCCCTCCTCCCCCTACTCGCGACTCCCTTTTCAAACAGCGAGAAAGCCAGCTCCACCGTACATTTATTCATTCACTCATGTTTTCATTTATTTGCTCAATTACAGAATTGGCAGAAAGTAGTTTTAGAATCACTAATCCATGTTTTTCACCACTGTGAAAAACAAACCTACTAATTAGACTTCATTATCAGCTTTGAGTGCTGTCTTTACCATGGGTTTGAGTTAATTTACTGTCTTCCTGTACTCAAAAGTGATTTGGCCATGTTCTCTCTTCTCTCTTTTGGCATGGTTGTGCCAGTCGTCTGAAGTATAGTTTTGTTTCTGCTTTTTTTCTCACTTTAGGATTCTTTCTTACCTTCCTTGGTGATTTTTTTCTGTTTAACTCTTTTCTTTTTCTTTTTTTTTTTAGATAGGGTCTTGCTTTGTAGTTCAGGCTGGTCCTAAACTCACTATGTAGCCAAGATGAGCCTTGAACTCACAGCAGTCCTCCTGCTTCTGCCCCCCAAGTGCTGGGATTATAGATGTGAGCCACCATACCCGGCACTGTGGTATGTGGTACGGGGATGGGGGACCTTGCACTTGCAAGGCAGATGCCCAAACCCCTGAGCTAAATCCTCGGCCCTGTTTAACTCCCTTTGAATACATGAAACATTGGTGCTACATTACCTCATAACCTGGGCCTGGTCTTGCTGTTCCCTGTCAGCCAGCCCTTCCCTCCTCTCCCTCTACCTCCCTTTCCTCTCCTGCTGCTGCTCCCCTACCCCTGGTTCACTGCTCTTTTGAGTTTCTACAGTTTCTAGTTTATTTTTTGTTTGTTTTCACACAGGCAGATACACACACCTTTTCTTTTTCATATTTCATTCTGTGTGTGCATTGTGCTGGGGAATGAACCCAGGACCTGCACACTGAGCTTCATCCTCAGCCTTGTTTTTTAAAATCTATTTATTTATTTGTTTTTTTGTTTGTTTTGAGGCAGGGTCTCACTAAATCTCTTAAGATACCCAGTCTGGGCTCAAATTTGTGATCTTCCTACCTCAGCCTCATGCCTCACCATGCATATTTAAGTTCTCTCTCTCTCTCTCTCTCTCACTCTCTTGCTTGAGACAGGGTCTCCTGCACTTCAGACTGGTCTTGAACTCACGGCAAACTGTCGGTGTTAATTTGGAGTTGTTGAAGGAAATGAGGCACTCAGGGATGAGTTTCAAGAGAAATGGCAGGGGGAACAGCCTCAGGGGACTGAACTTTGATCTGTTTTTTAATGACTTTTAAATTATGTATTGGATACAGAAGTAGCAATATAAAGCACAGCGAAGAACAGCAGAACTGAGTCATCTTCAACCTTGTACAGTTCCAGAATAAGCTATGCAGTACCTCCCGATAACACATAGTCACCCCGAATCACAGTCTGATTACTCAGTATCATCTACAAGACTACCGTAGCACCTTTGTGACCACGATAAGGACACTGTGTCCACCTGGAGCCCTGCACAAGCACTCCTGGAGCTGTGCCCAAGGAATATGCTAAAAGTTACATCTTTCCCTACCGCAAACCTTCTGCCTCAGCCTCCCAAGTGCTGGGATTACAGGCATGTACCACTGTGCCTGGCTTCTTCCTCTCTTTCTCTAAAATGAAGCATACTGGGCCGGGGATTTAGCTCAGTGGTTCCGCCCTCTGCCTGGCAAACACAAGGTCCTGAGTTTGAGCTGGGTACCACTTATCACAGTGTCGGGCCTGGTGGCTCATGCCTGTAATCCTAGCATTCAGGAGGCAGAGACAGGAGGATTGCTGTGAGTTTGAGGCTGGCCTGGGCTACATAGTTCAGGGCCAGTCTGCTTTACAAAGTGAGACCCTGTCTCAAAAAACTAAAAAATGAAATAAAATAAAGCGTACTGTAGATATTCTTCCTTGACTTTGGTTGTAAAGGATTTAAGTCCCAAATGTCCAATGATAGAGGAATGACTGAATCAAAGCACTGTTGTATATAGCCATTTAACATGTTTCCAAAATAATTTCTAATTTGGGAATAGGCTTAAAAAGTAGTATTTGGATTTGAGGATGTAGCTCAGTGGGCCATGCTTGCTTGGCAAACCCAAGACCCTGGGTTTAATTCCTGGTACCATTTTTTAAAAAAAAGTAATTTTCAGTGGAAAGTACACAGGCAAATGTGAGATATTTAATAAAGGGTTTTGTTACACCTTTAGAAAAACAAAGGAGAGAGACAGTGTGGTGAGTTAGAAAACTAGTTGCTCCCAGCAGCCAGAAACTTACTCAGGAGGAAATGGCCAGGGAAGCAGCAGCAGTGTGGGTGGACTGATGGCAGGACCCCCGTGGCATGAAGTGTCCCTCTCCTCAGCCTGTGGGCAGCTGCCTGGGCCATGACGGGAGTCCTTCCCACCTTTTAGACTGTGGACATGTCCTTGAACGTGTTCGTCTAGTAGCGCAGGGTCTGCTTTCTTAGTGCCAAATACCTGTGTCTCAGTGTGCACCCTCATACACTTTATCTCTACTGTTTTATGCTTAGCAAACACCATCACTTTTAACTTTTTTTTCCTTTTTGTAGTCCCGGAGACTGAAACCAAGAACTTTTCACCGAGCTACACCCCCAGCTCTTCTTTATGTTTTGAGTCTTGCTAAATTGTATAGGTTAGGCTCCGATTGCAGTCCTCTTGCCTCAGCCTCCCAGATTGTGGGCGTGCACCACCACACCCAGCTCACATCATGACTCTACTTCCTGTGTGCTTCAGCTCGGCTCTCCTAAGGAAAAAGACTTTCTTCTGCAGTCACAGAATCACTGTCATACCCAAGAAATTTAACATGACCACAGGAAAATGTCAGACAGAGTTCTTTCAGTTGAGCCAGTAAGGTCTGCTCAGTGCTTTTGTGTTCTTGAATCCAGCCGGAGCTCTGGTTCGGTTCAGTTGTCACAGGTCTTTACTTGACAGCGCCATCAGCTGCCGGTAGAAGGGTCCTCAGTGTGGGCTCTCTGGTCGCCTCCTCCTGACTGAGCCCATCTGGCCTTGTGTCTGGGCAAGGACACATCCTGTCCCTCTGTCCCGTCGTCGGCGATGAAGAGCGTGGGCCCTTGCTGCAGGTGGCCTTCCCTAGGCTTTGTCTTGAATCCCTCGTTCCCTCTAGAGAACTGATCTTAGGAGAGCTTGGGCCACATAACTGTCCCATTTCTTAACCTCTCCCCAGAGATCTGAGAAATATTTCATGGTTCTCCCTGAATACTGGTGGTTGCACAATGATGATTTTTCTAATTATGTTATCCTACTGACTTTTATTGGCTGGGTTTTTTGTATAAACAAGTTTTTCCTACCTCTGTTTCCCATTTTTTTTTTTTTAACATGAACTCTTTTTTTTTTTAAGAGTAGGAAAAGTTGCCAGGTGTGGTGGCTCACACCTGTAATCCCAGCACTCAGAAGGCAGAGACAGGAAGATTGTTGTGAGTTCAAGGCTTGCCTGAGCTACATAGTGAGTTCAGGGCCAGTCTGAACTACAAAAGCAAAACCTTGTCTCAAAAAAAAAAAATTAAAGAGTAGGAAAAGTTTATTGACAAAGAAGTTTTTGTCTAAGAGAGACAGAAGGAGGGCGCGAAAGTGGAGTGACCCCTCAAGTTTGTTTTAAAGGATTTTTCGTTCTCCCCATTCCATTCTGGAAAGTGAACTCTGGACCTGGTTTTACCAGGCAAGCATGGTGTCACTGAGCTACAAACCTGGCCCGCAATCTTTTTTTTTTTTTTTTTAATTTTATTATGGAGAATTTTAAATCTGAAAACACAGACAAAACTCTGGGCATGGTAGCATGAGCCTCAAAAGAAAAAGTTTGAAAAGGAGCCAGGGAGGGTGGCACATCCTGTAATCGCAGAACTCTGAGAGGCTGAGGCAGAGCCCACCCTGGGCAACTTAGCAATTTAGCAAGATCCTGTCTCAGGAAGAAGGTTAGGGAGCTGGAGAAGGCCCAAGGTTCAGTCTCTAGATTCCCTCCATCAAAAAAAAAAAATCCCATATAATGAGTTTCTCAATCAGCACTCGGCTTTGTTTGGAAGCTGTTCCTGACATATCAGTTATCCATGATGCTTGTGTGTACCTCTAAAAGATCATGTGTTCTTTTTGTGCTCAGTGTGCTATAACCTGTGCCATCCTTATGCTTTTATGTGTGTACATTGTGCCCAGTGTAAGCAAAGCACCCACATCCTGTCTCCATCTCCAGACCTTCCTGGTGGCCTTGGTCCCTGAGCGTCAGCTCCAGATTCAGCCCCTCCAAAGACACCGTGAATTTAGGTCTTAGTTCCCAAAAAGACTTATAGAATGTATACTTCATTGTAAATAGACCCAACTCAAAAGTCAGAGGTTAAAGCAGGTGACTTCTAAGTTTACCCACAAATGAAAGTAAACAAATTATTGCAAGTCTAAATCTCTTTAGATCTCTAAAGATTTTGTCTCGAGAGCTGCTGATCCTGCAGCCCCTGCAGTGCCTGGCCGCCCCCTGTGACTCTCTGCCCCCTGTGAACTGCTTGCCGTACTGTACCCTTGTGTCCTTAGGACTTACTCCAAAATCTAGATGTTCTTGTTTTCCTCTCTGTGCCTTTACTAAGTTACCAAATCCTGTAAATTCCCCTTTGAAAGTGTCTCCAATCCATTCTTACAATAATACTAAGAATGAGGCTCGTACTCCTCACAGAGACGGTGCCAGGGGCTAGACACGTTATACAGCAACCTAGCAGTCACCCTCCTTGGGGAGAACCCGAGGCCTGGAGCGTAGACAGACCGACATTGCTTGCTCGCTGACTGCGCATCTGGCCCCATCCCTCTCCTTCCTGCATGCACTGAGGTAGACGCTGGAGGAGCTGAAATATAATCCAGAAGCAGTTGGATCCAGACGCAGGGCAAAGTCATTGGTCCAGCTCTGCTAATGAAGGGTTTGCTCTATGCTCCTTTCTTTTTTTTTTTTTTTTTTTGAGACAGCGTCTCACTTTGTAGTTCAGGCTGACCATGAGCTCAGCCTCAAACTCGCATCACAGCAATCCTCCTGCCTCTGCCTCCCGAGGGCTGGGATTACAGGCATGAGCCACCAAGCCCAGCACTGTGGTATGTGGTACTGATTGCTGCTGAGGTGAGTCTCCAAACCCAGTATTGTTATGTGGTTACCGGGGATCGAACCCGGGCCCTTGCTCTCGCAAGACAGGCGCCAGAACCACTGAGCTAACTCCCCGGCCTCTGCCTTCAGTTCTTTCTGCTCATGCCACCTGCTGGGCACAGAATCAGTGACTGTGCTGTGAGTTTTCTCCCTCGATTCCCTCATCCCCTCAGGAGCCCATGAGTACCACCCCTGTCAGTCCCAGGTACCAGTCTTCCTCCAGGTGGACAGGTAAGCCAGCAGTGGCATGTGACATGGAGTGGCCACGGCTACTCAGCTCAGTAAGGAGCTCTCAGCACAGTGGCCTGGTGGGTGGTTTCCTGGACACTGACTCACGGCTGAGACTCCTGCAGGGAGTGAGGGGGGAACAGGACCCCTTCAGACACAAGGCACCGTAGGGGAGCGGGGACCTCACCGTTCACTCCTGTGTGTGGAGCCATAGTCTGGACCCAGAGGTGCTGCTCCACACCAGCTGGAATGAGCTGAAGACCATCGGGCCACAGGAAACTAGGGGTCACAGAGGAAGGACCGCACCTGACAATGAGAGGTCCACTGGGGCAGAGAAATGGGTGGAGATTTTAGCTCAGCGGGAAGTTACTGAGTGAGGAGGGTATGTTTGTCATGGTGGAGGAACCAGCTCAGACAGCTCCATGTGCTAAAGCTTGAGACCCACAGTGGGGCTGAGGTGGTGTCGGTCAGCAAGTAAATTGTCATTGATGAATTCAGATGGTAATGCACACTTCATCCAGTCATTCCAGGTGGTAATACACACTTGTCATTCCAGCGCTGTGAGATGCTGAGGTAGGAAGATCACAAATTCAAGCCGAGCCTGGGAACTTGAAGATTTAGCAAGACCCTTTCAAAATTTTTTTTAAAAAAAATTGTTTTAAATTATGTAGCTCAGTTTTGAAGGCCCTGGGTTCAATCTCCAGAATTAAATAAATAAATAGGCCTCTTAACTCCCATTCATTGTTAACCTTCACTGTTCTCAAGACCACAGTGGCCACCCAGGTGTCTACACAGTTAAGCGTTTAACAGCCACACAGGGCAGAAATTCCCAGAACCTGGCAGAGACCAGAACCAACTGCAAAGCTTTCAAAACTAGAGGTTCCTAAACTCCATGTTGGATTTCTTTTATTTTTTTTATGTTATTTTATTTTTTTAAGGTTTTTTGAGACAGGGTCTCGCTTTGTGGTTCAGGCTGGCCCCGAGCTCAGCCTTAAACTCACATCACAGCAAACCTCCTGCCTCTGCCTCCCGAGTTGCTGGGATGACAGGCGTGAGCCACCACGCCCGGCACTGTGGTATGTGGTACTGGTTGCTGCTGGGGTGAGTCTCCACGCCCAGTATTGTTATGTGGTTACCGGGGATCGAACCCGGGCCCTTGCGCTTGCAAGACAAGCGCCGGAACCACTGAGCTATATCCCCGGCCCTCTTTTATTTTTTTTAATCCACATTGGATTTTTGAGTCCATCTTTATAGATAAAAAGATAAAAATTTTAGGGTTCTTTTTCAAGATTTTTTTCCTCTTGTACTGAGGATTGAACCCAGGGTTTGCACTGACTTACATCCTCAATAATTTTTATTTTGAGACAGTCTCCCCAAATTGCCTAGGCTAGGCTCAGACCTGGGATGTCTTGCCTCACCCTCCCAGAGTGCCAGCATTAATGTGCGTGCACCAGCAGGATAATACTGGGTCTCATCTGCTAATCTTTCCTGGACTTCTTTGCATTCATGTTCATGAGAGAGACTTATCGGTAGTTTGAAGTTCTTGTAATATCTTTGTCTCGCTTTGGTATTTGGGAAATGCCGACTTCTTAAGTGAGTTAGGAAGTTCTTCCTCTGCTTCTGCCTTTTGGAAGAGACTATAAAGTGTTGATAAGATTTCTTCCTGAAATACTTGGTAGTATTCCTCTATTCACCACTTTGGGCTAGTGCTGTCTGATTTAGAAGGTTGCAATTATTTTTTTTTTTTTTTTTTTTTTTTTAGGTTTTTTGAGACAGGGTCTCGCTTTGTGGTTTTGGCTGGCCCTGAGCTCAGCCTCCAACTCTCATCACAATTAGAAGGTTGCAATTATTAATTCAAGTTACTATCTTGTCTTTTTGTATTTTCAAAGAAGTGAATTCCAGTTCACTTCAGTTATAAAATAACTAAAAAACTATAAGTTTTGTTGATTTTTTTCACCCTGATATTTGCTGTTTCTTTTCTTACTGTAGATTTAATGTGCTCTTATTGTTACAGACTTGTAAGGTGATTGATTTTATATCTTTATTCTTTTCTCATATGTGCATTGAATGCTACATAGACATACCTAAAAGATTTCCTCTGATGCATACACATGCATTTGTTTCAAAATAGGGTCTTACCTGCTGCCCAGACCGTCTCAACCCACAATCCTCTTGCCTCAGCCTCCAGCATAGCTGGGATTATAGGCATGTGCTATTGCACCTGGGTCCATCCCACAGATTTGATATTTTCATTTTCATTTAGTTCAGAATATTTTAAAATTTGTTTTGACAAATATTTCTTAAGAGATTAAGAATACTTTCGAGAGAAGAGGAAAGAAGGGCAAACTCTTCTGTCGGGAGCCCCACCTTCATAACAGCCTAGTCCATGCATCATCCGTCCTCGAGGTCTGGCCACGCTGCACTGTGGGTCAGGAGACCGGCACACAAGCCTGGGGACACACACCCCTAGGTGCATCTCACTACAGCCCCCAAACCCATATCCCTGCATGTGCAAAACTTCTTTCTCCTATCCTCTTAGCCCCGCAGTCTTCTTCATCCCAGCACCAGCCCCAAAGTGCAGGGTCAGGCAGGAATGAGACTCAAGGTGTAATTCATCATGAGGTGAACACTTGTGCCCTGTGTACCTGTGACACTAACCGAGTTTGGGGCGCAGATTTACCTCAGTGGCACTTTGCAAGTTCTGTGTTTCTGAAACATGAGGATGTTACAGACACAGAGGAGGCATTCCCGTCCCAAAGGGGAAAAAGAAGTAACCGATCTTAAGAACCCAGCAGGGGCAACAGAAAACTTAAGGCTTTTAGCCAGTGAGAGGGCCAGTGACTGTTACTCTAGCAGTCTGGGAAGAAGATGCAGGCTGATCACTTCTTCACTGCCAGCCTGTGCACTTCAGCAACACTGTGTCTCTGAAAATAAAAATGGGCTGGAGATGGAGCTGGGGGTGAAGGTGCTGGTTGTGATCTCCAGTGTGTGTGAGGAGCAGGAGGAATGGGTTGGAGCAGGACCTAAAACTCCAGGATCATTTTTCATTCTCTGTGCTGCCTCCTGCCACCCTTTGGTAAGGTTGGCCCCAAGCCTTGGGCAGCCCCACCCCCATGGTTTCCCCAGGCTCAGCCCAGGCAGCAGCTCGGCTTGCTAGGAGGAGTCTTGTGCCTGCAGCTCTGCCGGCTGGTATCGCTTCTTGATTCCTACACAGTCCACAATCCCCAGGTCTCAAAGTCTCTGCCTGGCCCCAAGGTATGAGGTGCAGAGTTAGCACCACATGGCAGCACCAGGCTTGGTGCTTATGCCCAGCTGTACCCTGGTGGCTGAGAGTCCTGTACTAGAGCATGGCACAGTCTCGAGGGCACCTGAAGACTGTCCCCAGAAACTTCATGCCATCCTAGAGCTGTGCAAGGAAGGACACCCTCAAAGACCCCTGCACCATAATGGGGGGCAGGGTAGGGAAAGGCCCAGGAGTGAGGCCTGCCTCATCCCCAGCACCAGCCAAGAAACTGCCGGCCCTTCAAGGTCGCACTCCATCATCTGAACAGCCTCAGGCTTCCTCTCCCTTGAACATTATTTTGTTCTTTATGTGGCTAGGCTGAGGATTTTCACATTCTGCTTCCTCTTTTTATACTTGTTTGTTTTTGCAGAATGAGGGTTCAAACTCAGTAACTTGCACTTGCCAGGCAGGTGGTGGCACCCCAGAGCTACATTCCCAGCCCTCTGTTTCCCTTTTAATTATAAACTTTACCTTTCAGCCATTTCTCTCCTATTTTTGCTATATATAATTTTAAAAATTAAAAAAATCCATAAGGTCTTTAATGTTTCCCTTAGAAATGTCCTCTTCCAGATGTCCTCTCTTACACTGTGCCGTCCACAAGGCCCAAGGACTTAGACACAGTGAGCAATGCTCTGTGCCCTTTTTGAACATGGCTGATCTTGCTCCCATTGCCAGCACTTCATTCCTTGTTTCTGAGATAATCCGACTTGCCTTTGCCATTCTTCTTTCTCTGTCTCTTTTTTGTTTGCTTTCTTTTGTGTCTCGGAGGCAGAAGTTCACTCTCTGGTTCAGGCTGGTCTTGAACTCATTGTATAGCCCAGGCTGGCCTTGAAGTCACATGAGTCCTCCTGCCCCAGCCTCCCAAGTGTGAAGATTACGGGGATACACCATCTCGTCCACCAAACAGAAGACATTATCTCAACAAGCAAAAACAATTTTCCAACATGTACATAGTGTGGAATTGGATATTTCCATTCCCCACACAAAAAGCCAGAAATCTTCGTTGGTTAGACTCTGAATTAGCCCAGAGGAGAGCTAATGTGCGAGTGAGAAAAGGGACCATTTCCAACTCTAGTTGGACCAGGGCCAACCAGTCCTACTTGATAAATGTCAGATTTGTTTTATTTTGGTGTTAGAAGTGAGAACTAAATATGTGTAAGTACACATTTCTACCAGCGCTCTGGGACACTAAGGCAGGAGGATTACAAGTGGAAGCCCAGCCTGGGCAATTTAGCAACCTAACAAAACTCTATATAAAGTTTTTAAGAAGGGCATGTGGGGCCCAGGGATTTAGCTCAAGTGGTGTTACACCTACCTTGGAAGCACAAAGGCCCAAGTTCAATCCCTGATACCACTAAAAAGGGAGGCAAGTAGAGGGGGGTGTAGCTCAGTGATAAGACCCCGGTTCAGTCCCTAGGACTGCATTTAAAAACCTCCAGATATGGCCATCACATTGTTACTACACTGAGCTCAGGTAAATATCAAGCTGGATTTATGTTTCTTGGTTATTGTCGATCTGGAGATGACTTGGCAAAAACTGGAGACACTCCAGAGGGCAGAAGTGAAACGTGCTAACCTCGTTGCACTGCGAGATGGTGCATCTTGGCAGGAGATTGGGGTCTGCCCAATGCCTCGACCACATAGCAGCTGGTAACCAGGCTGTAACCCCAGCACGTGTGATGTGACATAAAATTACCATGGATAGAAATGGAATTTCTTTTTTTTTTTGTTTTTTTTTAGGTTTTTTGAGACAGAGTCTCACTTTGTAGTTCAGGCTGGCCCTAAGCTCAGCCTTAAACTCACATCATAGCAATCCTCCTGCCTCTGTCTCCCGAGTGCTGGGATTACAGGCGTGAGCCACCATGCCGGCACTGTGATATGTGGTACTGATTGCTGCTGGGCATGAGTCTCAACACCCAGTATGGTATGTGGTTACCTGGGGATCGAACTGGAGTCCTTGTGCTTGCAAAACAGGTGCCGGAACCACTGAGCCAAATCCCCAGCCCAGAAATGGAATTTCTAGCCCCAGCTTTTGCATCTAGGCTCTGTAAGAGCCAGGAAACACTGCTGTCAACTCAGGCTCCCTGCTGACCAAGATCAAGCAACTCAACGTGGCTGCTGATTCTATTTCACATTTCCATTTCTTTTTTGAAATGCTGTCTTGCTAGTTGCTCAGGCTAGTCTCAAACTCGGACTCCTCCTGCCTCAGCCTCCCAAGCAGCTGGTATTACAGGCTACAACACAATGTGCAGTTCCGTCTCTAGATTTTGGAGGATCGATTTTGCAGAATTTCCCCAGTGTTCCTAAAGTAATAATGTTTTGAAAACCTTGTTTTATCATCTAACCTGAAAGTGATGCCAGGTAGGCACTGAGAGACTAGGATGGCATTTTAAGTTACTCATAAACTTTTAAGGAACGAAACTGATTTCTTCATTTTGATTGTGTTCCACAGGCTCAGAAAAAGAATTTGAATCAAACTTCCCCTGGTTCCACTTCCAAGGCTGCAGATGGCCTGAGGCCGGCACAGATCCCCGGGCTCCTGAGTACCTCGCTGCCAGGTCAGGAGCCCACGTGGCCCCCGATCCTCAGTCCTCCCTCCCTAGTCGTCGGCCTGATCCCTGGCTGCTCAAGTCTACCTATACTCCGGTCACCCCTCTTCTCTGTGTCCTTTTCACCCAAACAAGACACTGTGTTGTATCAAGCATAAGATACATCACCATTTCATTTATTACTAAGGCAGAAAATACACCTGAAATAGAACCTTTTTTTTTGAGACAGGTGTCACTGGGTTGCCCAGACTGAGCTCAAGCTTGCAGTTTCCTGTCTCAGCTTCTCAAAGTGCTGGGATTACAGGAGTGCAGCAACATGCATGGCAAAAATAGGCTTCTTTGAAACAATGAGATCTGTTGTTGTGCAGTGCATATGACTTTGTAATTCTCCTCATTCCACTTTTTTTTTTTTTTAAAGGAAATTGAACCGCAGACCTTGCATTTGCCAGGCAGGCTTGTCATCACTGAGCTGAAGCCCCTAATCCTGCCACTTTATGTGTATATACAACAATCTGAGGCAGGAGTGGTGGTAAGGCCTGTAATCCCAACTCTCTGGGACACTGAGGGAATTTGAGCCCAGTGTGGGCAACTTAGTGACTTAGCAAGACCCTGTCTCAGCATTTTTTAAAATTTTAAAAAGGGGGCCAGGCGTGGCTCACACCTATAATCCCAGCACTTGGGAGGCGGAGGCAGGGGATCACTGTAAGTTCAAGGCTTGCCTGGGCTACATGGTGAGTTCGGAGCCAGCCTAAACTATAAAGCGAGACCCTCTCTCCAAAAAAAAATTTTAAAAGGGCTAAGGACATATACCTCAGTACCAAGACCTTGGGTTCAAGTCCCAGCCCTCCCCCCAAAAAAGATCCTTTTCTCATGAAACTGAAAATATTTTTGAGTTATATGTGCCATTTTTTCCTAAGGATGTGAACACCTATGCTACTCAATTATGGTAGAAAAAGACGAAATTCTGGGCATTCCTAGTCAGTTTCCTCTTTGCCCTTCTGTTGCATTTTGGAAACTAGAGTACTTACTGACTGCAGGCTCAAGACCCATTTTTTAGTCCATAAACAATTTGAAACTATGACATTTCCAGCTTCTATTTATTACCATTTACTTAACTGCCTAAATAGCCTTTAATATTGCTGTCTTCTGCCTGATAGAGAAATGTCCCCCTGCACCTGTCTTCACAGGACATGTCCCCGTCACCAGGTGCCTGCGTACACTGGGTTCTCGTGTACAGCAGGCCCCATGTACCGTGTCCACACTGTCCTCTGTCTTTACTCTCACAGGCCAGGATTCAGGAAGCAAAGTGATGCCGACATCCTTGGGAACCACACAGCCGCAGTCGGAGAAGGTGGTGGGATGCTCCCCTGGGCAGGCAGCCATGCAGGTGGGAAGCTTTCTCGTGGCTAACAGAAGTGTGCTTGAGGAGCGTGTTTGTAGGATAAAGGTGTCTAGGCGATTTCTGACATGTTACATTTTTTTTCAGGAATCTACTTTTTGCTCTATGATTTCATAATGTACTAGCAGGGGCTAAGATGTGGCTCAGTTTTAGAACATTTTACTTAGCATGTGCCCTGGGTTCTATCTCCAGCAATGAATGAATGAATAGGAAAAGAAATTAAATATCAGCATCTAGAACATACATACTAGACACTCGAGAAATGAACCAGCTGGGGGTGGTTCACATGCTTGTTATAGCAACATTATTGGAGGCTAAGGCAGGAGGGCTGCAAGTTCAGTCCAGTACTGAAAAAAAGAAAAAAATGTTACTAGTTAATGCATGTGCGAGGTCCTGAGTTCAATCCCCAGTACTACCAAAAAAGAAAACAAGTTAAATGAGAAAAAGGAAAGTTTAATGAAACTTGCCATAGTCCAGGCGACCCCCATGATGTGCAGAGACGACGGGTCTGTTCGGTTCTCTTGGAGTCTGATGTGCAGCAGATTTGCTCCCTTAATTAGACAAGAAAAGTGCTCATAGACCTCACAGCCGCGCTGCATGATGGAGCTTAGCGTGCAGCTCCCTGACTCATTCATGCTGCTGTGTAGGTTTGTTGCATTTTTAATCAGGATGCATTATAATAGGTTCTTACAAGGTCACTGCAGACATTTCTGTGTAACTGTTTGCTGCTGCCTTTTCTAGAAAAGGATCTAATAAGATGTGTCTTGCCCTCAGGTGGACAGTCACTCAGGAGGACAGAAGAGGCCGGCCACAAAACAGCTCACAAAAGGCGCTTTGTGAGTACTCAGGAAATGACAGGTTAACTCCCAATATTTCTCTGAGTCCTGGGCCTTTAATTACATCCAGAAATGAGGTTACAATAAGGAACTTATTAGCCTTTTTAAAAATGTACTTTGCCTGGGCATGATGGTGCACACCTGTGGTCCATCACTCTGGGAAGCTGAGGCAGGAGGATTGCAAGTTTCAGCCCAGCTTGGGAAAGTTGGCGATATAGCAAGATTCTGTCTCAAAATAAAGAAGGGCCAGGAATGTAGTGCAGTGCAAATTCCCCCTATGTGCAAAGTCTTAAATCTTTTCCTGCAGTTTGATTGACTGGGGCCGATGAATATATCAGCCACAGCTTGAGCTTCCATTGCTTACTTGTCCCTTTGGAGACAGTCTCTGAGGAGAAGCATGGCCCGATGGACTCTGGGTTGAAGACAGTCACATCAGCATGTGCTCAGCCGGGCGAGGGTCAGCCACTGCGCGGTCTGGGGACACCACCCAGGAGCAGTTGGTAGCAGCCCTGTGCTGCTGACCTCCAAATGCAGTCTGAGGGGAAAGCCCAGTGCTCCGTGAAAGCAGCACCCCCGGACCCCGTCTCCTTGCAGTCACACATGTGTCATGGCCATACTCGCTTCCACCCTGACTGCGCCAACCTTGCCACTTCCCTCTGCAGAATCCTCCAGCAGCTACAGAGGGACCAAGCCCAGGCGGTGACTCCCGACAAGAGTCAGTTCCGCTCACGCAGTGATGCCGTGCAGAGGCTGCTCTCCTACCACGTGTGCCAGGGCTCCATGCCCACCGAGGACGACTTGAGGAAAGGTGAGCCCCCAGCACCACCATCAGATGCTGTGCTGCCCTCGGAAGCAGGCGCCGCCAGTCCAGGGTATAGTCTTCATTACAGACTCGCATCCCTCCCCGTTCCTGTTTCCTGGCCATAGGTAGGGTGGTGGCTTATTCTCCATGTCCTGGGTCAGCGACCCCCTCATGCCTTGGTGTCTTGTGGACACAGAGTGAGGCAGCAAATGGGGCAGATGAGACAGTTGCGGGCTTAGTGCTCAGCACAGCATTGAGATTAGGCCTCACTTTCAGCAGTTTTACCAGTTCTGTCCCCCACGTAGATCCTTGAGCCTCAAAAGCACTCCCTTAGCTCCCACAGTGGGCTAGGACCTTCACTGAGCTGCACATCTTAGTCACTTTCCTATACTTGAGACACCGTACTCAACACCCACAATTCACAGCAGGAGAGTTTAATTTTGACTCAGTTCCCATCCGAGGACAGCTGGCTCGAGGCAGAGCAGCGGGGCAGAGGGCCCGGAGCTGCTCACATCATGGAGGTCAGGAAGCAGAGAGCGCAGTGAGCTGGAGAGGGGAAGGGAGCTGCACCTTCCAGACCACACCGATGACAATCTCCTCCCCCAACAGCAAGTCAGCTATGAGCCCCCAAGCTTCAGTCCCCTCCCAAAACCCCGCCTACGAGCGTGTGAGGCTCTTGGTGGACATCTAGATATAAACCATAACATCAGGAAACTGACAGGAAGGTAAGGGGCCAGGGCCCCCGCTCCAACCTGGAACTTAGCCCGTTCTGCTGCCTGGCGCAGTCGTCACCTTGACTGCATCAGCACTCTCCCACGGTCCAGTCCCTCCCTCCACTACCCCGGTTTTCCTGCTCCTGGTGGCATCTCTGGTTTCAGAGTACAGTGGAGTCTGTCGGTCAGTGTGAGCCTGCCGAGAGGCCGGGGTGGGGGCTACCCCACCCAGCTCTAAACAGGGCTGTAAAGACTGAGAAGATGGGTAAGTTAGCAAACGTGTGGCCTCTGGAGACTGACAGGCACAGGCCAGAGCGGCAGACCACGAACTGGCGTGTCAGGCCCAAGTCTGCATCTCCGCATGGAGTGTTCCAGGCTGCACAGTTGGCGGTCACTGTGTCCACAGTGGAGGGACATAGAGACTCAGCTCGCCACAGCAGCAGAGCTCCACCTACTCAGTGAGATCTGCTCCTTGCTATTGGTGACTTTATTTTAGGGGGAGTCATTCAGCAACTTTAGGGTTTTGGTTCCTACTGAATGTCCCTGTAACGCTGCACAGCAAGGAAAACCAGCACAGGATGTGATACTTACACAAGGGAGATCTCAGGACTGTCATGATCCGGTCTTCAGAGCTGAAGGCCTAGAGGGTGATCCGTGCTCACTTACTCTTTTCTCTCTTTCACAGTGGACAGTGAGTTCGAAACAGTTGCCACTCAACTCTTAAAAAGGACCCAGGCTATGCTTAACAAGTACAGATGCCTGCTTCTCGAAGACGCCATGGTATGTGTGCTCCCAGGCACGTGGTCTTTTCCAGCGCCACAGCCCCAGCTGCAGAATTAGGGGGAAGAGGTGAAGGAACTGCATTGGTAGTTCATGTGGTTTAAGAAGCTCAGATATTTCAGATTCAGGAAAAATGACCCTTAACCATTGCAAGTGACAGCAGCTGATGTGGTATGCAACACCCTATGTGGATCACGCACAGCAGCGCTTTTTTCTTATTAAATAAATAAGGAGCTGTTATGTTACACAAAATGAGCCAGCCCAGAAAGACGAGCATCTTGTGGTCTCCCTCATATGTGGAATTAAAACAGTTGATTTCATGGCAGGTGAAGATAGAATGGTGGTTCCTGGAGGCTGGGTGAGGTGGGGAGGGAGGAAAGAGAAAACACTGATCAAGGGGTGCTGAGGTGCACCCAGACAGGACAGAGAAGGGCCATGGATATAGCTCAGTGGTGCCACCACCGGCCTGGCAAATGCAAGTCCCGAGTTTAATCCCTGGTTCTGCAAAAAAGAGAAGGAATGAGAATGCTAGTGTCTGTGGGCATGGTGACACAGGCCTGTAATCCCAGCTGCTTGGGAGGTGAAGGCAGGAGGATCACTAATTCTAGCCCAGCTTGGACAATTTAACAAGATCCTAACTTAAAAAAAATAAAATTAGGATGCCAGGCATGATAGTACACAGCTGTAGTCCCAACTCCTGGGCAGGTGAGCTAGATGACTGCCTCAGATTTGAGACCAGCCTGGGCTACATAGTGAGTTCAAAGTCAGCCTGAACTACGTAGTGAGACCCTGTCTCAAAGAACAAAGGGGGAAGCTGGGGATGTGGCTCAGTGGTAGAGAACTTGCTTAACATGTGAGGCCCTGGGTTCAGTCCCTGGAACCACAAAAAGAAAGACCCAACAGTACCATTTAAGTCAGGTATGGTGGCCCAAGCCTGTCATCACAGCACTTGGGAGGATCTCTGTGAGTTCAGGGTCAGCTTGAACCACATGAGAAGACCCTGTTTCAAAAAAAGAAAAAGTACATATATAATTTAAGATTTGATTCTGCACTGCTGAAGCCTTAATAAAAACTTAGAACATTGCAAAATATAAAATATCATCCCAATGAAAAGATGTGTAAGGTACATTAGTAAATGGAGAGGAAAGAAAAGAAAGGTATAGAACGTCAATGCTCTCATAAATTTGTGTGCACACATAAAGAGAAAAATGTCCAGCTGTGTGTCTGCCTGAAATATTTCTGCCAATTCTGGGGAGATGGATGATTCTAGTGAGAGGTGCCTGGTGGCATCAGGCGTGCAGGGATCCAGAAGGCCAGGCTTCTCCTCCCTGTCTTTCATGGCAGGACCTTCACAATTCTGTACCAGTGCATAAATTACCTTTTAAAAACTGCATCCTGTGTCACTACGATAGCATAACCAGAAGAACTTACTTCTGATTGCTTCATTTTTCAAAGGCACAGGCCAGTTGTCTGCTTCAACAAAAGGTGCCAGAAATGACTATCTTCTCTCTTTCACAGCGGATCAATCCCTCCGCAGAGATGGTGATGATTGACCGAATGTTTAACCAGGAGGAGAGAGCGTCCCTGTCCCGAGACAAGCGCCTGGCACTTGTAGACCCCGGTAAGACCCCGGCAGCCCCTGCTGTGGCTCAGGGACTAGTGGAACGTGAATTCTGGAGAGAAAAATCCCAGAGTTGCAAGCAGTGTATGAAGATTGCGAGACCATCTCTATTGAGTAAAATCAGAATTTTCCATTTGCTTAAGTGATTCTTCTTCCTCACTGTGAAATGAAAATTCTCAATCTTTTTCTGTCTTTGAGAACTAAAGCAAGTCAGAAGGCTTCTCAGAAACAGTTAAGGCTCGTTATATTATTGAAGCTACTTATTATTTGTAAGTCACAGTTAGGAGGAAAATATCAGTACGACAGTCCCAATAAGACCTTGGCCAGACCATCGCAACACTCTGTTGAAGTATTTGTCTCACGTTGCATTAGTTTCTTCTATTTTAACTTTGTCCCATATTCTGTCATTTAAAAATGAGTTTTGGGCTAGGGATGTAGCTCAGTGGTAGAACATGTGCTTAGTTGGTGTGGAAGGCCCTGGAGTCAGTCCCCAGCAACAGAGTTAGAGTCTCCGTTTTTCCTAGCCCCTAAAATATAATTTTGTTTCTGAGTTGGGGGTCTCACCTCCTGCTTCATCTAAAAAGTTTTGAACCAGATAACACTTTAATACTTCACAGAGTACAAATTTTATCTCTATGTTTATACCCTCTATAAAAGGAATGTTTTTGTTTCTTCTGATTTCTTCCAGTTCTGGTTTCCACTGCATTTATCACATGTGTACAGTTAGAATCATTTATCATGTGCTAGATATGACTTTGAATCCTTGTATTCATTTTAATACATCACAGTACATTTCAGTCATGTTGCTGGAGTCTTCAAAATGATATTTAATACATTAGCTTGATAATTTAGCTAATTCATCCTCATGGCTTAATTACTTTTCTTGTTGCTGAAACAAAATACCTGAGACCTAAAGTTAGAGGGGGAGGTTTACTTAGCTCACAGTCTGTAGGGGTTTCAGTCTGTAATGTGCTGGCTCTGAGGCAGGGTGGCACATGACGGAGGAGCAGCAGAGGCCCACCAGAGCAATCAAGGGAATTTACTAGTGTCCTCCTGGCCCTCATCGGCTCCAGACTGCTGAGGGCAGGCAGCACTCACGCCCTCCACCCTGGAGCCCTGGAGTCCAGCACTGCGCCTGAGTCACTGACACACTCTCCGTTCTGCCACCTCTGGAACAGCCCCTCCTCTGATGCACGAGGCTTTCGGGGGACATCTGGCTGGAGCCATAACACGTGCTAATGGGCTGTCATTTCCTTGCGGCTCCAGTCTTTACTGTCTCTTCTGAGACCTAAATATTACGGTTCTGTCTTGTTTTGATATGGCCCCGGAAGTGCACAGATAGTCTGACCCGCACGCCCCATCTAGCTGGAAGAACACTGTGCGCCTCGCAAGGGCCTCAGGCCTTTCTAAGAAGGAGGAGGATGGCGCAGGATACATTTCTGTCCTTTGCTTAGAACCTGAAATCTCTCACTGCCTCCTGATGGACTGGCTGTGCCCTGTCCCAGCCCCAGTCCCGGGCACCATGTGGAAGGGGCCATGCTCCCCTCTGTGTGGCACTTGCACACCAGGTGTGGCAAGAGAAATGCTCTTCCCAGGAGTCACGCTGACTTCCCTCCCTAGGTCTCCCATTTGGGTATTTGATGAACAATTCATACTCACTCTGTGTACACTTTGGAGCTTCAGAGATGTCTCCAGAGCCCTACTTTATTTTCTTGCTGCCTGACAGCAGAATGCCCACCCCCAGCCAGCCTCCCGACACCACATTGTCACACAGACATCTCTGTCACTCACTGGTTCGCTGTGCCCGAATGGCCCTGTGCTCACGTAGGCAGCATCCCTGGCACCACTGTGCTCCTTAGCAGATACTGGTAGGCTGTGCTTGGCCATCACCCTGTCATCTTGGCAAAAGCACTGAAGATCATCCCCAAAGACAAGTCACCATCTCTGTTCCCCTTCCCTGCAGTGCACGCACACACACACACACACACACCCCAAGAGGCAGCCAGGCTGGTACTAGTGCTGGCCTCTGTTTTCAGAACAGAAGCAGAGCGATCAGTCACAAGACATGCAGGGAAAATAACGCTGAGAAATGGCAGTGGGTGCAGCTCAGAGAGAGAATGCATGCTGGGCACATGCGTGGCCTGGGACCTCTCTCCGGCGTGGCAGTGTTGATTAACTCAGAGCCCAGAGCTAAGTGGACCCTTCTGTTCATGGCCCATTGTTTTCCCGCACTGCATTCTAGCCATCTTAACTTGGAAGTTTTTTTTAAATTTTGAGACAGGGTCTTGTTAAGCCATTGAGTTGCCCAAACTGGGCTTGAACTTAAGATCCTCCTACCTCAGACTAGCCCAATGCTGAGATTACAGGCGTGTGTCCCCAAGCCTGGCAGGATGCCTTTTCCATGGAGCTGCCACATGCTGCAGGCTGGGTCTCGCCCACTGAGGCTCTGCCAAGCTGTCGCTGCCCTCACGCTCACTCACGCCCTTTCTGCTCCTTTTCCAGAGGGCTTTCAGGCTGACTTCTGCTGTTCCTTCCAACTTGATAAAACTACTCACGAGACACAGTTTGGCAGGAGTGACCAGCACGGCGGGAAAGCGGCCAGCTCGCTCCACCTGTCAGCCAAGGCCCAAAGCAGGGACCGAGCCAAGCTGAGCCTGACAGAACCAACGAATCATGACCAGTTTCATCCAGTGCCTAATCACATCGTGGTCTCCGCAGAGGGAAACATCTTGAAAAAGTCAGAGTGTCTCGGCCAAGCCCTGAAGTTTGACAAAGCAGGCTTGGCGCAGTACCGGAGCACGTGTGACGACAAAGGCAGCCGCAGAGACCCCGGGAAGGGCCCCGAGTGCTCCCCCGGGCCCGAGGGCCACCTCAGAACCTTGTCCCGCCCAGACCACGGTGCCGAGAGCAAACTGTCCAGCATCCTCACGGATTCACACTTAGAGATGACGTGTAACAACTCCTTCCCGGACAGAGCACTGAGGAGCTCCCCAAAGAACGAAGTCCTGCACACGGACATCATGAAGGGGTCCGAGGAGCCACAGGCAGACCTCCAGCTCACCAAGAGTTTAGAAACAACGTTCAAGAACATCTTGGAACTCAAAAAGGCTGGGCGGCAGCCCCAGAGTGGCCTGACAGGGAGCGGCTCTGTGGAGCTCGATTTCCCCAACTTCTCTCCAATGGCTTCGCAGGAAAACTGCCTGGAAAAGTTCATCCCGGACCACAGCGAAGGTGTTGTAGAGACGGACTCAATTTTGGAAGCAGCTGTAAATAGTATCCTAGAGTGTTAATAGCAGCAGCGCACCCTCCCTCCCAGTCCAGACAAGTGAGCTGCTCCTCGGCGCAAGCGAGTGAAAGCGGCCTCCTGTCTCCGCCTGCTTCCACCGTCATCACAGGTTTCCTTTCTCACAGCCTCGTCCTTTGTTTCAGAGCAATACTTGTCGCGGTTACAGGGAGGCCCTTGAGGAACACTGACCCTTGGTAGAAAGCAGTCTGACAGGCCCCACACATTCAAGTGTTCTGAAAGTGCTCTAGTCCTCTCTGTCTATCTGTCGGTTGGTTTGTTTCGTGTGTATGTGTGTGTTTTTTAAACACTGTCACTCAGTGAGACCACAGTACATTTGGCCCTGGGTAAAATTTTGACAATCATAAGTCATTTGAGAAGAACAGACTTATTAAAGAAAATTAAATAGGACCGATAGAAGCTACTTTTTAAGAATATCCTACTGCAGCTCCTACTTGCTGTTTTGTTTTGGATTTTTGTCTTGTTTCTGTTCTGGGGATTTTAGGTGGGGAAAGTCACAGAGTTACTCCCTGCTCAGCCCTTGCTGAGCCCCAAGCCAGGAGCACAGGGCGGAGTGCTGCCACTCATTGCTCCTCGGGGCTCCTGGGGCAAGCTGCGTGCTGGGCACCATGCCGGTTCCATCCAGGGAGCGTGCTGTCCACAGCTGCAGCAGCACGGATAACCCACCGGGCTGACACGGGGGGATGGAGATGGTGAATGGCACAGTGTACAGGGGAGGCCGGAGCAGAGCCATGAGGATAATAATATGTATATATGTAAAAGCATATATATGTTAACTATTGAAAACAAACCAAGAGTTTTGCATTTTATAATTGGATAGAGTCAACATACAGTGTATGTTTTTGTCCCTGCTGGGTTGTGTATCCTGACCCTCTGTACCCGCTCTCATAGCAAATAGCCAAACATCAGAAGCACTTTCATTAGAAAACTATGTTGTAATTTTTCAGTTGAAACTTGAAGGGGACTTTGGCCTTGTTGATGATGCTCCTTGTCGTCTGAGAACAGCAGTCACCCTGGCAGCAATCATTACCAAAACACAGACAAACCAAAGGTAACCAGCCAGCCCATCACTGCGCAGCGCTGGGACCTGGTTCCCGCGAGCGCCAGAGGACAGGCCCCGTCCACCCCTGTGTCTGGCCTTGTTCGTGTCTGTGCACATGACTTCCTGCTTTATTTATTTATACTTCTTTCAGGGAACGTTCCCTACTTTCTACTCTCATACACCTGTCCCAGGTCACCTGGTTCCTGTTGTTGTTTTGGGTCTCGGTGTCATCGGCTCGTCACTGGGAAGCTACACACGGGTCACCCTTCTCCTGCAAGGCAGGGGTCTGGGCTGTTGGGTCGGTGTACGCCCTCAGTTGCTTACTCTGCCATCTCCCCATCTGAGGAGCACCCTCTGGTCTCCACTCGGGTGTGTCCCCCAATGGAGACGCCTCCCACTGTCACTGTGCTGGGCCTGCAGTGGAGACGGAGGTTTCTGATTATCCGGAAACACGGCAGCAGAAGACCCGTGCCCTGCGCCCTCCATCCTGCCGCACAGAGGAGCCCTGAGACGCCAGGCCGCATACGCGGCATAGCGTACCTTCTCCCCGCCCCGCTGCAGAAGGGAAATCTACGCCCTCCGAGGGCTCCAGTTTTTCCCTACTTGTGCCAATATCCAAGTTGCAGGTCCCCTCTCCTGTATTATAACCTGTTAGATAAGTTGATGTTGCCAGTTGCACCTTTCTGTCTGGGCAGCCCTGGGATAACAGCTACCTGGAGCACCACGATTTTATACGCTCTTCTTTTAATTCACAGTGGTCCCTCCTGATCAAAATCTCCTCACTGTGGAACTTTATACCTGGAAGCCCTCATGTAGGCTGCTAATGAATGAATTACTGCGAATCAGTGGAATTATTTTTCTTCAGCACTAGGGATCAAATCCAGAGGCGCTGTACCACTGAGCTCTGTCCCAGGCCTTTTTAAAATTTTGTAATCAAACAGGGTCTCATTAAATTGCCCCGGTGAGACGTAAACTTGTGGGCGTCTCACCCCAGCCTCCCAAAGTGCTGGGATCACAGGCATGTCCTAATGCACTCAGCTTTGTTTTTATGTTTCGTTTTGTTTTTTGAGATGGGGGCTGAGTTGCCCAAGCTGCCCTCAAACTTGCTCTTTACCCTGCCTCAGTCTCCCTAGAAGCTGGAATTATAGGTGTGTACACCAGGCCCAGCTCATTGGAGTTCTTTAAACAAAATAACCCTCCCTGCCCCTCTCCTGCCGTTTCTCCAATCCTAGCTCTTTTCCCCTTATGCCATTTGAAAGCGTGTTTAAGCCCCACCACTTGCCCAGCAGAGAGCCTAACTTACCAAAATGAAACATGTAAATTTCCGTGTCCTTGTGTGTAAGTTTACTTTTTCTGGAGGGAAGAGTCTAGATAATGACAAATAAAGATTACAAATGCATTTCCCCGTCATTAGGCTGTGCACGCCTGCGGGCTTCACGTGGTGTGGCGCCCCCTCTGGCCAGGTTGGGAGAGTGCAGCCTCTGATGGCCAAGATTCAGTTGTCCCGGGTACGTCAGAGTCCAGTTTCAGAACTACTTGCGCTCAGTAACAAAAAATAATTTTCTTTTTGCATTTGTTGTTGTGGAAATGTGTGGATGTGTTATTACGCATTTGATTTTCTGTGTCCTTAAGTATTGCCTGAAAATGAGGCAAATTTTAAACTGGCAATTACAAAAAAGAAATATTTTCGTTGGTAAGAATCCAGTAGACTCTGTTAGATTAGGGAGGCCTTACAGACTGACTTGACTTCAAGAGGACGCGTCACTCACTGTCAGTGTGGTGTGGGCTTTATTTGCTTAATACCTTCATTTGTATAGTATGTCTCACTTGAAATTGCTTTGTATACATTTTGTAAAAATATTTATAAAATGTTTTGTAAAAAAAAAAAGTATAACAAATTGCAGTTTATTTTGTTATGTTGGATAAATACTGTTAAAAAGAAACCAGTCAGTAACTATATTGTTAATCCATGGTTAGGAAATGTTTAGTTGGAGATTACAAAATGAAACAACCATTGCAATACAGCCAAAGATTTGGGAAAATGTGCAACTGTGATTGTCTTGATTTTGCAAACAGGAAGAACTGCTTTCCCAGGGGTAAAAAAAAAAAAAAAGGGAGGTTAAATGCTCAGCGAGAGTTCTGGTTAAATGTATTTCCTGTGCCCAGAAAGTAACCTACCGAGCAAGGAGACAGGATTGTAACCGGTTGGCCTAAGACAGTGACACCATTAAATGGAGCTGGTCCTGGCTGGCCTCCGTCCTTACTCCTGTCAAGTGACCCTCTGCTAAGAAGGAAAAATGAGGCTTACTGGAAAAGAGCATTTATTTTATTTCTATAAGATTCAGGATAAAGCTAAAGGATGATTGAAGAAAACTTTTTCACTGTAAGGGTTTATTTCAGATATAAAATGTTTCTCTTGGGATTCATGTAGTTGATGCCATTGAATGGAGAAAAGCTTCTGCCACTATTTCTGTAGAATCATCCCTTCTACTCTCTTCTGTCATACTTTGCTCAAGACTCATCCCAGCCAGATGGTGGCACATATCTCTAATCCTAGCACTCCAGAGGCCGAGGCAGGAGGATGGCCCCATATTCAAGGCCAGCTTGGGTTATATGTTGAGCTCAAGGCTAGTCTGAACTACACAGCAAGACCTTGTTTCAAAAAAAAAAAAAAAGTTTAAAATCCCAAAGAAGTATTATGTTCCCTCCGACTGGGAATTGAGAGGTGGTGAAAAAACCTTACAAAGACCCCTGACAAAAGCCAGGGATAAATCCAGGACTAGGTGCCATGGTAAGCACTGGTAATTCCAACACACTGAAGGCTGAGGTAGAAGGATTGCAAATTTCAAGCCATCTTGGGCAATTTAGCAAGACTCAAAATAAAATTTAAAGAAAAAAAATCGTGTGTAACTCTATGGTAGAGTGCTTCCCTAGCATACATGAGGCCTTGGGGTCCATCCCTAATTCTGTACACACACATGTATATGTGTGCACACATGCACACACACATCACATTAAGTACTGGGAAGGCAATCATTTGGAATTGATATTTCACCTTCACCTCCAAGAGTGTATATGATTAGGGAAGACCAGTTCCCAAAAGAGATGGGATACTGTTAGGAAATGGGAATGAGTGGCAGGCCCCTCAAACTGAAATCTCCCCCATGCATGAGATTTCAGGACCTGAAGCCTCGTGTCACTGCACACAACTGAATAGTCATACATGACATATCCACTTATTCCCTAAGGCTGGATGTGGCAGAACAGAAAGCCGAGAATAGTGGCACACGCCTGTGATCCCAGCACTCAAGAGGCTGAGGTAGGAGGATCACTGTGAGTTTGAGGCCAGCCTGGGCTACACAGTGAGTTCAGGACCCACTTGATCTACATGAGACCCTGTCTCAAAAAACAAAAATAGAAGAACAGAACCTATGAGGACAGATTTTTAAAAGTCGATTTTTAAGGTCTGAAATAGTCATGCCACATTCTCATTCAGTCACATCATTTTAGAAAGAAAATCTGCACCTAATGTGGCCAGTGCTCTGTAAACAAAAATCCAGTGAGTACACCAGTTCTTTTTTTTTTTTTTTTTTTTGAGACAGGGTCTCACTTTGTGGTTCAGGCTGGCCCTGAGCTCAGCCTCCAACTCACATCACAGCAATCCTCCTGCCCCTGCCTCCCGAGTGCTGGGATTACAGGCATGAGCCACCACGCCCAGCACTGTGGTGTGTGGTACTGTTTGCTGCTGGACGTGAGTCTGCACGCCCAGTATGGTATGTGGTTACCAGGGATCGGACCAGGTCCTTGCACTTGCAAGACAGGCGCCAGAACCACTGAGCTAACTCTCCAGCCCCAACTACGCCAGTTCTTGATCGCAAAGGACTCCAACCTTTCCAGGGTCATCCTGGTACAGCCAAACTTTGTGAGGAGAATCAGCACTCTCCTAGTGCCACCTGCTGGCTGACAACACCACCTCCTGGGTCGTCCCCTCCCAAGTCCCATTCACCCAGGGAGGTTGACAGCCCTGAAATTCCTCAATGAACCGCAGTACCGCAGAATCCACCTTTTATTCCTAGACATGGAAAGTTACAAAATATTGATTTTTGGTTGTTCCTTGTTTACTCTTCAATGGCTCTTGCATTTTTGCGAATCTTCTTCTTTGTAAAGTAAGGTGCAGGATATTGTGTGGCGAGTGAGACAGTCGCAGGTCACTCAGAGACTGTCGACAGCTTTCCATCTCACCTTTCCCGGGTCAGAAGCAGCCCAGTCCATCCCTGCCTTTGGCGGTGGACCAGGTTACTTACCATCCAGCACAGTAAGGCCCTGCTGTGACAGACCGACACGCGGGTGTTTCACAAGCTCCACTGCCCGCCCCCCAGAAGAGGTGTTGGAGAAGATACAGAAGAAGGACACGTCCCCTGTCCTCAGCACCAGCATGGGTGTGGTGGCGCACGCCTGTGATCTCAGCACTCGGGAGGCTGAGGCAGGAGACGGCTGCAGGTTTGAGGCCAGCCTGGGCTACAGAGTGAGTTCACGTCCAATTTGAACTACATAGCAAAACTCTGTCTCAAAGAAAAGCACTCATCCTCGTCAGAAAAATAGCAAGCCTAAAGCAGGGGTGAAGTCCAGGAGTATCTTCAGGTGCTGTCAAAGAGTGGCACTGCCTGAGAACTTTAGGGTAAGTAAACACTGCTGGACACTGGGAGGCTAGAAGAATCTGCCACCCCGGCAGGGATGGAGGTGCTGCTGCCATCTAAGATGTGATCGGACCCAGAGGCGCTACTCACCAGCCCGCAGTGTGCAGGACCCCTCATCCCCCTTAGTAAGGAAATGTTTGGCTCCAAATGTCCAGAGCACCAACACTGAGAAACTAGAAGGAGCCTTGGGATTGGTGATGAGCAAGGCACAAGGATATTCCAAGACACCTCCCCCTCCCCTTCTCCCTCGCGCTCTCCTTCAGCCTCAGCCGCGGTGCACACAGGCCTTCCACGGTGATCTGTCCCTGAGCCACACCCGTAGCCCAATTCTTTGCTGTTGTCGTTTTTATTTGAGGCTCAGTCTCACCATGTTGCCCAGGATGGTCTGAAACTCCCTGACTCAAGCCATCTTCCCATCCCCGGTTCCTCAGCGCCTGGGACGCAGGCAGTGCACCCTGGTAGCCTTCTCTTATGCCCTCAGAGAAGTATTCAGAGAAAGCAAAACCACTACTCAAGACTCTTGCTAGTCAAAGTGTGGCCCAGCCAGACGTGGTGGTACAGCCTGTACTTCCAGCACTCTGGGAGGCTGAGGCCAGAGGATCACCAAGGTTCGGGGCAACCTGGGCTACGTAGTAAGTTCAAGGCTAGACTGAACTACATAGAGAGGCCCTATTTAAAAAATAAGTAAATAAATGAAGTGCGGTACACAGCCCAGCAGCGCTGGTCCGTGAAGCTTGTTAAAAACAGAATATAACCTGTGGGTGGTGACACACAGCTAATCCCAGCTACTCGAGATCCAGAGGCAAGGCAATCTCAACTTCTAGGCCATTTTGAGTCATTTGATAAGATGCTGTCTCAAAAAATTGTATTAATTGGTTGGCTGATTGGTGGAGAGGAGGTAAATGGAGTCCATGCTGGCCAGGAACTATGTATCCCATGCTGGCATTGAATTTGAGGCCATCCTGCTGCCTCAGCCTCCTGCTGAGGGCAAGAGTTACAGGAGAATACAACGGCCTCTAGAATAGGTGGGAGCATAGGGCAAACGGTGAGTGGCGCATGAGGGAAGCTCTGAGATGTGAGGCACATTTCTAGCTTCACGTCCAGCAGCGAAGGTCACCAGCACCGTGTTGCCCATTTACTGTCAGACACTGTCTTTGACTCTTAGCAGAATCTCACCTAGTCCTTGGAACGCTTCTACTCACCTCATGGGTGAGGAAACTGAAGTAAAGAGGGAGTAAATGACGGTCACAGATCCAATAGCGAGGACAACAGAATCGGGGCTATATTCATTTGTATGTGTCACTCAAGATCCAGCCCAGTGCCTATGCACTGAGCAATATCTCCATCCCCTTTTTATGTGGAACAGGGTCTCACTAGTTCTTCTGCCGGTTCCCAAAAAGCTGGGATCACAGGTATGTGGCAATGTACTCCCTCGGTTGCTTTACCACCCCAAACAGTCTACAATCACTTCTACCATATGTGGGAGCCAAAGCCAGGCCCCAGGATCTCCCTGCCCCGGCGAAATCACCGCCCTAGTCTGCCAGTCTCAGGGTCTCACTTGTAGCTCAGGTTGGTCCTGAGCTCACTACGTAGCACAGACGAGCCTGGAATACACAGCAATCCTTCTGCCTTTGCCTCCCGAGTGCTGAGATCACAGACGTGAGTTACCATGCCCGGCATTGTGGTAAGTGGTTACCGGGGATAGAACTCTGGACCTTGAACTTGTAAAGCAGGCGCCGGAACCAATGAGCTCAGTCCCCGGCCCTTGCCAGTCTCCTTTTCTCAGCCACGCAAACCGGAAATGCGGCGCGACAGCGGACGCAGTGGTGCTTTGTGGGAAACGTTTTATTCAGACAAACCGGCGAGGTTCGAGAAAGTAGCCATAATGAAAAGAACAGGACTTTGAAGATGCATAGGCACTAAAAGTCATGAAAAGGATGCAGTAGAAGCTTTCTGCCATTTTTGGCATGAATCATATAGTTAGCAAGATGTCTTAGAAGCTCGCAGTTGTCAAATGGGCGTTGGCTGTCCGAGTCCTCCAGCGTGAGCTAGAGTACCCGTCTCTATGATCAAGTAAACACAGAGCGAGTCCTCTCTTCCCCAACGCGTGGGTGTGCGCATGAGCAGTAGCTACAGCGTTGGAAAGATGGCGGAAGCAGAGTGAGTTTTAAAGATCTGGCTTTGTGGGATGGGACTTTAAGTATCTTATGCCATCCTTAGTGCTTAAACTTTGGCGATAGGAAAGGAGGATATATGCGAGTTGTGGAAGAGAAAAGGAAGGGCCTCAGGGTGCAGAGGGTCTCGATACCGAGGGACTGTAGGGCTGGACCGATTGGAGAGGGCCGCCGTCAGAGTCGAGAACTGACAGCGGAAAGAAGCTCTGTTACAGAGGAGTTGCTAGAGCCAGGAGAGTGCCAGAATTGGAGTCGTGCAGCTTGACTTTGAGTGTTCACCCTGCATTAGTACCAACGCCACGAGGTTTTCCTAGTCACAGGTGTTAGTATCTGGAAAATCGCGGCAGTAAAAATGCGAACTAGAAACCTAGGGGTTCCTGGCCTTTTACTTTTTGAGGGTGTCCCCTAGCAAGTGGCTGGCCTTTAATTCACTTTGTAGTACAGGATGGCCTTGAACTCAAGGATAGCCCTTCCTGCCTCAGCTTCCCAAGAGCTAGGATTACAGGTATGAGCCACCATGCCTGGCTCACTGGCGGGTTTTTTTTGTTTGTTTGTTTTGTTTTTATGTTTTTTGAGACAGGGTCTCGCTTTGTGGTTCAGGCTGGCCCTGAGCTCAGCCTCAAACTCACATCACAATCCTCCTGCCTCTGCCTCCCGAGTGCTGGGATTACAGGCGTGAGCCACCGCGCCCGGCACTGTGGTATGTGGTACTGGTTGCTGCTGGGTGTGGATCACACCCAGTATTGTTATGTGGTTACCGGGGAATTGAACCCGGGCCCTTGCGCTTGCAAAACAGGCGCCGGAACCACTGAGCTAACTCCCCAGCCCCCTCACTGGCGTTTTTAAAACTTTGAGGATGAGTGAATATTAAGGGTCAGTGTTGAAGATTTGATCTGGGAACTTGAACACAACGTTCCCCATAGTCCAGGATCCTAAACTAATTTGGAAATGCATTGAATGTTTGTTTCCTAAATCTTATTATTGTTGTTCTTGATTTTCTGTATCAGGCAAAGAAAAAAGATCCCCTTAGTTCCAGAGAATCTCCTGAAAAAGAGGAAGGCTTATCAAGCCCTCAAAGCGACCCAGGCAAAGCAGGCACTTTTGGCAAAGAAAGAGGTAATGCTGGGGAACTGGGAGAAGGTATAAGTGTTGGATGAATTTTTATCCAGCAAATTGTAAATGTATCAAACTCACGTAGTAATTTTCGAGCTCCCTTAACTTTTCTTTTGAGATAGAGGTTTGCCCTGCAGCTTAATGCTGGGCATAAACTCAATGTGTAGTCCAGTCTGGCCTCAAGTTTGTAGCAGTCCTCCTGCCTCGGCTTTCAGACTGCTGAAATAGATGTGCACCACCCCACCTGACCCAAGCTTTCTCATCTTCTACTTTGTTTCCCACTTTTCCCTTATAGAAGAATACTTAATGTTTATTTGCTCCTCTTTGCTTTATCATTAGGACCCATTACTGTTGAGAAAGTAAACAGTGTAAAACAGAGGGGTGTAGTGGTGTGTGACTAATGCCAGCCACTTACACCCTGAGATATAAAATAAAAAAGTCTGGAGATGTAGCTCAGTGGAAAGGCCCTGGGTTTAATCCTCAGAACCGAAAAGAAAAAAAATAAGTGTAAGAAATGAAGTTCAGTCCTGACAATAGTCTGTCTTCTCTACAAAAGAGGAAGGTAAAAGAGATCAGATTTAAGCGACTGGAATCATTCCTGCATGACTCCTGGCGACAGCGACGTGATGTGGTGCGCATGAAACGACTAGAACTGAAGCCTCGTGCTTTTGAAGCACCGGATGAACATTCCTTGGCCTTTGTTGTCCGCCTGCAAAGGTGAAGTACTGCTGTCTTCTCAGCTTTCCAGGGGGACTGTGGATTGAGCTGTAGACCTTTCCTGGGCAAAGGTCCATAGGTCCCTGAGCCGCTGCACAAGCTGTTCCAGGGAGTTAAGAGTTGAGCACAACAGTTCCCCTCTGCGAAGTTAGGGAAACTGACCTTGAGCAGATGGACTTGCACAGCAATAAGTTCAGTAGACTTTCTAAGGCAAAGGGTTTATGTAGAGAAATCGGGGAATCTTTCTAGGAACTAAAGGCAGAATGAATATGTAGAGTGTATCAGGAATGGTAAGAAATTGCCATGTTTAGTGGTAACTTGGTGACCTGTCCCTACTCACATGGAACTGTGACTCTTGCGATGAAACTTGTGAATTTTAAATACTTGGAAGTTCTGTTCCTTTTAACCCTCCAACTATTGTCCATAATCTGTTTTTTGCACATATTACTATATTAGTTTTCTACATAGATTTTCCTGCCTCTGGTTCAGTCTTAGATCTTTCCTGCCAGCTGCATTCGGTGATTATCAGAAAATATCTAGTGTTTCTCATGCTTAATATCTTTGGTAGCTTTCATTGCCCATGCAAGCAAGTCCAGCTTCCTCGGCAACACGTACATCTTGCTACATCACTGCCCACAAATTCAGAGACTGCTCTCCCCTTGTCATTGCTTTATGTGAGGAGAAGGTGGTACGTTTACAAACTGCCAACCACCAACCAGAGCTCTTAGAGGCATGGTGTGTTTTTGTCTCTCCGTGCCAGATAGACAGCCATAAACTAGTTGGGGCCTGACGTCTCTTCCTATTTCTTTCAGAATTAATGGGGTGAGTTCACTGGTGAAGAGGACCATTGCAAGACTTCGCCTGAAGAAATTGTTCAGTGGTGTCTTTGTTAAAGTCACCCCCAACACCGTCAAGATGCTGCGCATAGTGGAGCCTTACGTGACCTGGGGGTGAGTTTTTCCACGTGCGTTCCCATGCACAGGCTGCTCGCCAGTCTGTGTGCTGCACTGGACGTATTGTGACCACGTTGCCCAGAAGTCAGGAACCTTTGGACCCAGGGCTGGCGGGCAGGATCACCGGTGCTAAAGTGCACTGAACATGTCACGGCAGGGCTTGTCAACAGCCTGGGATCTTACAGCACAGGCAGTGACAGTGCTTAGATAAAGCCCAACAGAGGCTTGGGTTTAATACTCTGCTTCTGCACCCTGTTGAGTAGACTGGAAGCCAGGGGGTGGTTTTTAGTTCTGTGCTGCCAAAGTGAGCCCAACGTGTGGTTTTTGTTGTATCTGGGAAGCAAGTTGTTTTGCGTGGTGACACTCACCTGTACATTTAAATGTCTACTTATATAGCCAGGGCTACTGTTTTAATCCTCACCTGTATATGCATCTGAGCTGGAAAGGGAGTGCAGAACTTGGCTGAGGGCCAGGGTGGGGAGGAGAGTGTGCCAGGCCCTACCCAAGGCTGTGCTTGCTCCTGCCTCACGTAGATTTCCGAATCTGAAGTCTGTCCGGGAACTCATCTTGAAACGTGGACAGGCAAAAGTCAAGAATAAGACCCTCCCTCTGACGGACAACACTGTGATCGAGGAGCACCTGGGTGAGTGCTGCAGTAGGGATCAGCTGGGCCAGATAACAAGGGTCTGGTGGCGCTGGTGTGAGCCAGGGTACGTTCTTGTTGGATCCCTGGGAGCTTCTCAGTGTACGCTGCACAGACGGACAATAAAGGAACCTGTGCCTTATGTCTCTTAGGCAGGTTTGGTGTCATTTGCCTGGAAGACCTCATTCACGAAATCGCCTTCCCGGGGAAGCATTTCCAGGAGATCTCCTCCTTTCTGAGCCCTTTCCACCTCTCTGTGGCCAGGCATGCTACCAAGAACAGGATGGGCTTCCTCAAGGAGATGGGCTCGCCCGGCTATCGGGGGGAACGCATCAACCAGCTCATCCGCCAGCTGAACTAGTTCCAGGTGACCTTTGATGTGCCACACTGTGTCCCCTAAAAGTTTTTTTTGTAGGCCGGGGTAGTCAGTGGTGCGGTACTTGCCTAGCATAGGAAAGACCTTGGCTTTGGTCCCCAGCAGTGGGAGAAAAAGGTTTTTAATGTATTTGCCACTGCATGAGAGTAAATGGGAGGGTGGGAGGAAAGAGGATGGGTACTTGTCAGTTTGATGGATGGAGACACGCGCTCTGGTACTGCACGGAGTACAGGGCAGGGCCGGTGGGGTGGCAGTGGTAGAGCAGTTGTCTAACCTGCCGAGGCTGGGTTCACTTCCCAGCAAGGACAGGCTTGAAAACTTCTGTATTACAGTGGTTGTTTAGCTGGAACTAGGAGAGAGACATAAATAGGAAATAGGAAACAAATTTTAAAAGGATTTTAAGACCCAAGTCATCTATGTATTTTGTGGAAGGACTCTGAACTTTGAAATTGCCTCTTATTGCTGCTGCTGTTTCTCTTGGTGCCAGATTGTGGTAAGTTTGTATTGATGCCCTGGTGCTTTCCTCCCTCAGAATATCAAAGCACAATGCCTCGGAAGCATGTGCTTTTGTTTTTCGGAACTGTTACCAACTATCTTCAGAGAAGATTTTCTGCCTTCAGAGACTGGAAGGAAGCAGTCGGGGAAGTGGCAGATTCTGGTCACAGCAGGTGCCTCTTTCTGCTGTCCAGTTTCAAGAAGTTCCATGGTTTTCTGCATTGTCCGTCGCTCACTGAAATCAGCGTGTGCCACGGTGGAAGGAGTCCTGTTCTGTTGCATCTTCTGTCCTGGGGTTTGGTATTAGTGAATGGTCAACCGAGCCCCGGCTAGGAAGCTCGCTGCGACTTGTAGCAGTGGACCCAGCGCAGAGACATACTTGAGTCTGGGGCTTCAGGGGATTCTTTTATAAAGACTCAAAATACAGTATAGAGATCACAAAAACAAATGCTCCGCGGTGTCTGGCCTGAGTCCTAGACTTGCCTGGCGGGAGTGGCTCTTGGACCCCGGCTTGCAGCTGACTTGGCTTCTTTTCTCTAACTCAGACTTTGGGACAGGAAGCAAAGCCACACTGTCTCTTTCCCAGCAGACAGAAATTCACTCGAGTTTGTTGGGATTTTGGGGTGTTCCTGGAGTCCTCTTTTTTGGGACCTGTGCATCTTGTATAAAAAAGTGCTGTTCCTACCGGAACAAGACACCCGGGCCTGGACACCTAGGCCCTGTATTAGGACTTTCCTGTTGACAGAGTTATGTTGTGTTGCCTGCTGCACCATGTGTAACCAAGAGATGCTCACCATTTTTTTCTTGAGCTTCAGGGTATAATTTCCAGAGTTCCCTGATGATTAACTGTCTTCTTAAACTCTGGATCAGTAAAGGCTATTTTCTTGGTTTGACGTCAATGAAATTAGCTTTTAAGGCTGTGGGCAGGCAGCATAGTTGGATCTTCTACTTGAATATTCTGAGTTCAAAGTGGTATACTGTCCTGGTATTGATGGAGCAGACCATCAACAAGGGGTCTGAGGATAGAACCTAAAAAGTCCTTGCTACATAGTTGCTGCTGGGTATTTCCTTTCTTAGATCTCTGGAGCCAGTTCATGCAGGTCTGGGAAATGGCTGCCCAAAGTGAAGATGTTGCTGCAGCCCAGGTGTGATCCCAGGGTGTGATGCTGGCTGGTTCTCACCAGCGTCGTCTTCCCCCTCCCCAGCGCTGGCTGGCACTGGTGGTATCTCACCAGTTGGTGAGGAGGTGCTAGACAGGCCCTGGGCTTACACTGAAAACTTGTTCAACCTTTAGGCTCCTGGTTCTTTCAAATCCGTCTAGAGGTAGCACTTGGCACTCAGCCCTCAACCATAGCTGTGAAACAGCGAGTGGGGTAGCAGTGCCTGACAACCTGGCTGATTATGAGGTCATGAATTAGGTAGGTGGGTTCCATAGTTAACCTGCCAGATGTTAAGAGATTTCACCTTTATTGTGAGATCATAGCACTTTAAAATGATGTGCCAGTAGTCATTGAACAGCCATAGGTCTGGAAGTCTGGGGTTTATATCCCAGACCTGTCTAAGGATAGAGGGCAGGGGCTGCCCAGCATGCAAGGACCTGGGTTCTATTCCCAGCACCACAGAATAAAGGGAACTGTTTCCACTCTTGCTTGCAAAGAGCAAGCTTGTCCTCTAGCCTGACTAATGGTTGTTTAAAAAGCCATCTGAAGCCGGGCGTGGTGGCTCACGCCTGTAATCCCAGCACTCAGGAGGCAGAGGCAGGAGGACTGCTGTGATGTGAGTTTGAGGCTGAGCACAGGGCCAGCCTGAACCACAAAGCAAGACCCTGTCTCAAAAAACCTAAAAAAAAAAAAAAAAAAGCTTACACAAAAAGCCATCTGAAGCTAGGCATCATGGTAAACCCAGGCCTGTAATCCCGGTGGAAGCTGAGGCAGGAGGACTGGAGAGTTGGGGGCCAGCTCTACATAGACCATCACCAAAAGGAGTTAAGATCATCGTTTTTAACTTAAAATTCTATATAAATGAAAGGTTATCCCAAAATTGTGCACTTCTCAAACACCCGGTGATAAGACTAAGCCATGCCAACTGGCTTTTCTTCTTCCCTGAGCCCAGACCTTTACCCGCTTCCAGAAGCCAGGTTTCATAAAGGCTTTTGCGGTTTGTGTTACTGCCCGGTATTTAAAGTCATTCTGGCCCTAATTTTAATGTGACCAGACCCTTTCACCTCACCTGGATCCCCGGTTCCAAACCCTCATCACCGGCTCTCAGAACCGGAACAGGCTGGCCTAGCTGGACACTGACAGTCACAGATTACTAACCACGTAGGGTGGCCTGGGTCGCTTGTTTCCTCTGCTGCCAGGGATGAACCTGGGGTGTCCCACCTGCCAGGCAAGGGCTCTGCGGCCTAACTGCGTCCCAGCTTCCCCCCATTTAGTAGTCTGACTTCTAAAAACAGCGCAAGGCAGAGACTTGGTGCAGGGTTTTATTTTTAACACTCTGCTCCAGAAACCGAGTAGTGAGTGGACAGCCCCAAGGAGACTTGAGAAGGCCAGGTCCGTTTGCGTCTGGTCAGAACAAAGGCATATGTGATGGAGTAGCCGGTTTCCAGGGTCACAAGTCAGTGTAGGGCACTGTCGCTCCGATCTCGGCCAACTAGGCCTGGAGGCCTCAGGGGCCCGAGGGCTGGGAGGCAGCGGCCTCCCAAGGCTTGGGCCTCCGGGGGAGTCGGGACGCCGTAGGGTCGTCGTGGGTGGCGGTGATGTGTCGCTTCTCCAGGCCCGGGAGCTCCAGACCTTGCTGCATCAGCTGCAGAAGCTGCGCCAGGGTTACCGAGGCTGGGGGAGACACGGCAGGGGCGGAGGTTCCAAGGTCTGCGGTGGGACTGCGGGGCCGGTCCATCTCCGCCGAATCTGCCCGGAACTGTGGAGCATGTACTTCCGGGAAAGCGGACACTGTGGGGACTTTGGGGAGCAGCTACTTCCGGGGATGCGGAGACTGTCGGGAACTCGGGGAGCAGCTACTTCCGGAGGCTCGGAGGCTGTCGGGAGCTCAGCGAGCAAGCGCTTCCGGGAATGCAAGTGGCTGGGGCTTGACAGAATGCTGGGAGACCGGGTCATTCCTAACTCCCTGCACTGCAGCACGCGACGAAGCCTACCAGCTCGGCCCAGAAACGACCCAGACCGGACGATTTAGTACACCCAGGCAGCTCTACAGGGAAATATCTCCTTAAAAATAGCTCAAGCCGCGCGCTGTGACGCCCGCCTGTAGTCTCAGCACTCTGGGAGGCCGGCGAGGGATGATGGCAAATTGGAGCCCAGTCTGGGCAGTTGAGCAATTTAGCAGAATCCTTTGTCAGAATAAAAAGGCCTGGGAAATGTAGCTCATTCCGATAGTCCTGGGTTCAGTCCTCAGTACTGGGGAAATCAACAATGTGTAGTGAGTGAACCTAGATCGGACTCAGGGTGGGACTTAAAACGATCTATAAAGCATATTTCACTCTTGGAAGACTTTAAGTATGACACACATAAGACGACATCGACATAGCAATGTCAGTTTTCTCCTCTCGCTGTGGTTCTCTGGAGAAAGCTCATAATTATAGGAGACGCATTCGCAAGTGACTTAGAGGTGAAATCTGAAAGAGAGCAGAGGGGCAGAACTGCTAAGAACCAGTGACCCTGGCGGAGGTGTCGATTTCAAGATAAAAGGTTGGCCTGGGGCTTAGTGCCAGCTGGGGGGAACTGGCCACAGTGCCTGTTGTGAATCAAAGAATTGGTCCTTAGAATTGCTAGTCTGCTAGAAGCGAGGCTCGTGGGTAGCGTCTGTGGACGAGGTGCCTCAGTTGACCTGTGCTGGCGGCAGGAGGGGGAGCAGTCATGCTGCACATGCAGCCCTGTGATGAGAGCTTTGAGGCCAAGCGAGGAGGTAGAACTACTCTCCAGCCAGTGAGTTAAACAGTGATAAATGTTTTATACGTTATGGAAATGTTATGTGTTATAAAACTTGATCACAACTTGGGGCGCAGCTCAGTGCAGCTTCCTAGCTGGTGAACGTACCTAATGACAGCTGATTTTTGTGAGAAGAGGACATAGCAGTTCTGCAGTCAGGACTCCCCCAGCCCCCTGTAGCTCTTCATTTGCTTGAAAGTGCTAGGTTGTGTCCTCTATAATAAAACTGCACACCAACTAGGAAGATTGAAGTTGCAAACCAAGTGTCTTGGTTACTTTTTTTTTTTTTTTTTGAGACAGAGTCTCGCTTGTAGTTCAGGTTGGTCCTGAACACAGAAATCCTGCCTCTGCCTACCGAGTGCTGGGATTACAGGTGTAAATCACCACACCTGGCATTATGGAATATGGTCACAGGAGATTGAACTAGGGACCTTGCACTTGCAAGCAGACACTGAGACTGCTGAGCCCCAGCCCTTAGTTACTTTTTCTTGTTGCTAAAGATAAAATACCCAGCACTCAAAGAAGGCAAAGTTTATTTTGGCTCACTTTGTAGAGGTTTCAGTTCATAGTTGGCTGGCTCCAAGACAGGGCAGCATGTTAGAGTGGCATAGGAGGAAAACTAGTCTGTGGCAGGCAGGCAGGCAGCGAAGCAGCAAGGTATCGAGCTACAGGTGAAAAAACAAGTATGGCAGCCCTCCTTCTGCCCCTTATATTCCATCTAGGCTACCCACCCTTATAGCAGGTAATCCTCATGTCCAGGTGGGGCACCCTTAATCCTACCCGGAACTATGCCGAACCAGTCAGTAGGCTAATCTAGTAATCACACCTTTGATCTCAGCATCACACACTCTAGATCCAGCCACCTCAAAAAGCCCCATCTATAAATGCACTAGGCTTTAGGGGACCACGTAGACACAAGCCATAACATGCTACCCTGCCCCCTAAAGACTTGTACATCCCTTTACGCAAAAGGCATTTCGTCCATCTGCAAGCGTAGCCAAAATCCCATGAGCTGCAGCATTGCTAAAAAGTCCAAGTCCAAAGTCTCTTCCGATTTAAGACAAACTCCTAGCTGCCATCCCTGTACAAATCAAAAGAAAGTTAAACACTTTCAACATACAGTGGCACAAGATAAACATTCCCATTCCAAAAGGTACAAATTGGGAGATACAAAAGAAGGAGACCGAAGCAAGTCCCCAAATCCAGCAGGGCAAAGACTAACTCCTGTAGGTCCATGTCCAGCATCTGCGGCCATCTGGCAAGATGTGAACTCCAGAGGGCTTGGGTGGCTCTGCCCTGAGGGCGCTCTCAGTAAGTGGAGTTCCCGGCTCCTCCTTGGGCAGGTGTTGCTCATGCCCCGAGCCTTCCTCAGATGATCCACATTCCCGGCTTCTCCAGCCTCCCGGGGTCTCCACTGCACCTTGGGCTGCAGGCGCACAGCTCCCGCGCTTCCCTGTCTGGGGCACACTGCCTGCTCCAACACCAAGCCTAAGCATTTTGGCAATTTAGTGATCGAGACTCTGCCTCAGCCTCCCCCGTGCTGAAATCTCAGGCATATGCCACCGTGCTGTCCTGCCAGGTTAGGATGACAGGAAACCCTTTCAGAGCCGCGGCCCCTTGACCTTGGACTCCCAGCCTCAGAACTGTGAGAGAGAAATTCCTTTGTTTCTAATGTCACTTGTTGGTTAAGTGTCTTCTCGTTTTCTCGTCTTTTTAGGTTTGTTTTTGGTTTTTTTTTTTTTTTTTTAGTTTAGTTTCAGGGTTGATGCTTGTAAATTGCTTTTTTGCTAGTATTTAGCACTCTTAGAAAATGACTTTTTCTCAGAGATGTCTTCCAGGTATAGCTGGCTTTTGGTTTTTTAGTCTGATGAAAGAGGTAAAAGACTCTTCCTCTTCAGTTTATTAGGGATGAGAAGTTGCTGCCTACTTGGCCTAGCCCCTGGTTCTTTGGCACTGCCTATAGTATTGTATGAGGCAATCTCAGACTTGGCTTACCAGGAAGAACAACTGATTAGAACCATTATATCACCTTGGCTAAAATAATATAACTAGCAATAGTATTAAACAGCCTAGAAAATGACTCAACTGTGGTGGCTTTAAATTTGCCGCTGTTAACCATATGAATTAGATTTGTGGTTATATAACAAAATTTAAAACCAACCAGAAAATTGCATACAGTAACTATGTTCTCAGTATGGCGATTTTACCCTCAGGGGAAAAAAAATATTTTAAGGGGTTAAGGAGGAAAATAGGGAAATAGAAGAAGAGGGAGAGATCAGAGGGAATGCTGGAGAGCAAAAGAAGATGACACAGGGACTGGGGAGTTAGCTCAGTGGTTCCGGCGCCTGTCTTGCAAGCGCAAGGGCCCGGGTTCGATTCCCCGGTAACCACATAACAATACTGGGTGTGGAGACCCACACCCAGCAGCAACCAGTATCACATGCCACAGTGCCGGGCATGGTGGCTCACGCCTGTAATCCCAGCACTCGGGAGGCAGAGGCAGGAGGATTGTGATGTGAGTTTGAGGCTGAGCTCAGGGCCAGCCTGAACCACAAAGCGAGACCCTGTCTCAAAAAATCAAAAAAAAAAAAAATAAGAAGATGACACAAACTTGGAAAATGCTGAAGAAGACAGGGAAAGAGAGAAGGGAGAAATAAAAGCCAGGACAGAACAATGCCAGAAACCCTAGAAACAGTGTTCATACAAATAAAAACAAGAACAATCAAGCAAAAAAGAAAAAACAAGGAAAAAATCCACTGCAAGGCACGGCTCTGTCTGCTGTCTCGGGGAGGGGCAGAGTCCAGCTCTGTGTCGATTAACCCCAGCAAGCCAGCGGCAGGTCGCGGGTGGTGGGGCAGTGGATCATCCCAGCAGCTTGTACCTGGAGTTCTGCAGCTCAGCTGGTTTCTAGCTGTGAGGCTGGAACCTGTTCCACTCAACCTGCAACACACCGTGTGCCTCTTGCCGGCCTGAGCTCAGCCCCTGCCAGCCTGACCGCGGCTCCTTGAGCCGGTTCTGCCTCAGCCCGTGCAGGCTGCCTGCAGCTGCTCTGAGTTTGGAACTCGGTTGAAGTTTCTCTCCTCACTTTCCTCGCAGGCTTAAGTTCTCACCTCAGACTCACTGGATCCAGGGACCTGCTTTCTCCTTCCACATGTTGCTGTACTCCGGCATCTGGACACCAGATCTTAGAGGGGCTGTTTTCCTGCACTTTGCCACTCTGTCATCTTCCCAGAAGTCTCCTTGGTTTCCGAATCACCCAGTTCCCGGTGTTCTATACTAGCAGCACACAGCATGGCCTGACTGACTCTTCACGGACTCCAGCAGACTGCAGCGCCATGCAGGGCTTGGTGGAACACACCCAAGGGCTGGCACACAGACCCAGGTGCCCCACTGCCAGGTCTCCAGCCCCCCACAAAAGTCAAAGAAGTGTGTTATGCGATAATTGTGATCTCTTTGTCATTTAATGTATTACAGAAATAATAATAATGTGAAACCTGGTATGTTAAATCTCTGGTGCACACAAAATCAGGGGTCTACGTATTAACTAATTTTTCTTATTCTCTCTTTGTTTTATTTTTGTGGTGGTAGGAATTGAACGCAAAGCCTGCATACTGAACTATATTGCCATTCCTTTAATTAATTTTTTTTTTTTGAGACAGGGTCTTGCTGAGTGACTACATTGCCCAGGCTGAACTTGAACTTGACATCTTCCTGCTTGAGCCTCCAGGGTAGCAGGCCGGGGCCACTGTGATTGGGTTATACTGATTTTTTCAGTGTTTTTGATTTTCACAGATAGATCTCTTGTAGTCACCTGCTGAGCTGACGAGACTGACTGACATTGACTCAGAAGTCGCAGGTCCTGTCCCCAGCCCTGGTCCACACACTGATATTTTGATGCTAGTTTGTTCCGATTTGTGACTTCTGTCGTGCAGCGAAGCTCCTGGCCCCAGGGCCATTCCCTGGTTCCCTGGAGGAAGAATGAAGCTCCCAGAGTGGGGTGGCCAGTTTCCCGTGTCTGACACAGCATGGGTATGAGCAGCTGGAGCCCTCGATGTCCCTCACCTCCCACGGACCCAGGGCACACATGTCTGAGGACCAGCCCAGGTGGCACTGGAAGAGCCACCCGGTTTCAGTGCTGATCACACACTCAGGCCTGGTGTGGGTGGAGGTGCTGGGCAGCAGCAGAGACGTTGAGGAAGTACTGAGGAGGCTGAGTTCTCAGCCCTCATCTGCGGGGATGACCCGTCCGTGGCCCCCCCCAGGTCTGATGGAAGGCGGCTGTGCTCACCACTGTACCACCAGCGCCCCAGGACACATGGGACACCAGCTCCGAGCCCTCCCTGCCCAGCCCTCCTTGGCCCCGGGTTGTGGTGAGTTAGATCACATGGGAGCTGCCAAAGGGTCAGCAGGAGCCCTTGCTGAGATTGCCCGTGAAGAGGTGGGGACTTGCCAGCCCACCCTGGCAGCACCGCAGAGCTGTGGGACACGAGGATGCGAGGGTAGAAAGGGAGGCTCACCTGGGCCAAACCTACACCGCGGCTCTCGTCCAAGACCTGGGATTGATGCAGGCCGGGTATTAAGGCTGGGCTGATGGTGCCCACAGGTACTAACCCTGCGGTGCCAGGCCTCCTTGGCCGTCCAGGAGCTGATAGCACCAGACTGGCTTCGCCATGTGCAGCCCACTCAGCCCTCAGCTGTCTATCTTCAGAGGCTCCAAAGCACTTCCTTTGCTAAGCTGTGAAGTCCTTGGTGACGGCCACCAGCATGGTCGCCTTGCTCTGGTGACCGCAGTCACTGGATGAAGGGATGGACTGGGTTCCTCCCCTCCGTGGGAACTGGGACATCAGGGTTCCTGGAGGTGCAGGGCCCAGCTGTGGTGCCCAGCATCAAGGACAGAGCAGCCTGGGCCTGGCATTCTGTCCCCAACACCAGAAAAAAAAAGTCCACAAGGACACAGTGTCCACAGTAAGGCAAAGTGGTGTCAGAGCCAAGACACAGCCCTCTCCCACCAGGTGTGCTCAGGGACCTGGTGTCAGTGGCTCCAGTTTTGGGCGCAGAAGCCCTGCCCAGGCTCTGTTGAAATTCCTGCTCTCAGCCAGGGCTTCGCCATGTAGCTCAGGCTGACTGCTGTCTCCTCCCAGTGCCCACCATCCACGGGCTCACAGAACTGCCCTGTCACTGTGAATCGGACATCAGTAACCTCCACCTGGAGCACACGTGCTCCACCAAAGACAAGTACAGATGCTCCTTCCCTGCCCTGTGTGCCCGAAGCAACCAGCTGGCTGTGCCTGGCCTCATTAGATTACAGCCAGAAAACTACAACCTGGAAGGTCAAGTGGTACCCTATAGGATGCAGAAATATTTTTCATTTAATTAAATTTTATTTTATTTTGATTTTTTGAGATGCTCTTTCTATACAGTTCAGGCTGGCCTTGAACTCGAAGCAAATAGTCCTGCCTCAGCTTCCCAAGTGCTGGGATGACGGGCATGCATCACCATGCCTGACAACATGTAATTTTTGTTTTGTTTTGTTTTTTTGGGGGTATTTTTTGAGACAGGGTCTCACTTTGTAGTTCAGGCTGGCCCTGAGCTCAGCCTCAAACTCACATCACAGCAATCCTCCTGCTAAATCCCAAACCCAACATGTAATTTTTTAAAAATTATAACTAAGGGCCAGGGATTTAGCTCATTGGTTCCGGTGCCTGCCTTGAAAGCACAAGGTCCCAAGTTTGATCCCTGGTAACCACATACAACAATGCCAGGCATGGTGACTCACTTCCACCAACAATCACTGCCACATACCACAGTGCTGGGTGTCCCGGCACTCGGGAGGCAGAGGCAGGAGGATTGCTGTGAGTTCCAGGCTCGCCTGGGCTACCTGGTGAGCTCAGGACCAGCCTGAACTACAAACAAAGCAAGACCCTGTCTCAAAAAAAAAAAAAATTTACAACCAAAATGCCTCCAAATCTAACCTCCTCCCCAACACTTTGTCCTGGGTGGCCAAGCTGTGCCACAAGGCTCCTACAGCCAGGGGGACCCACCAGGGTCAGATAGGAGACGTTGAGGCCAGGACATGTCTTCCTGCTCCTGTCCTGCATGGTCACCACATACCTGTCACCTGAAGGTCAGGGCTCCCTGTGGTTCTGGGTCCTGTAGCGGCTCCTCACAGCCCTGCTCGTATCATTACATACAGCTCCTCCAGCTCCTTCAAATTGCCCATCTGTTTCCCTGCTAGGACCCGGAACATGAAGTACATGTTTTAGTTAGTTTTAGCAGTGAGCAGCAAAAAACCCAGAATAACCGCAGCTTATATAAGATAAGTTGGTGTCTTTCTCCCGCACCCGAACTCAGCTATACAGGAACCGAGGCTGGCTCGGCAGCTGCAGGAACATCGGGTCCAACTGCAGATCCCGTGGACCCCGAGGACCTGCCCCAAGAGCCATGAAGTCAGCAACATCCATGAGTCACGTCTGCAGAGCCCTCCTGGCAGCGCAGCTGGCCCGGCCACCCTGCCCAGCCATGGCTTCAGGCTGCTCCTACAGGATTTGCCCTGGCAAGAGATGTTCCTTGCAGTCAGCTCGGGCAGTTTCCAGAAATTCCTCAGCCACCCCCACATGAGCCTGGCGTACTCTTCCTCCTCTCCCATGAGGTCATGAACAGCGGCTCCTGCACCCTTAACCCCCAGAGCTGGCAGGAAACTGAGCCCCGAGCTTGGTCCAGCTCTTCCTTCGATGTGGCAAGAAGCTTTCTGCTTGGCCTAAACTTTCAGCGATTCTCCTGCCTCAGTTTCCCAAGTGCTGGGATTATAGGTGTGTGCAGCTACAGCTGGCTTCACTCTTATTTATTTGCATAGTTGGAATTGAACCCTGGGCCTTCACACTGAGGTTCACCCTCAGCTGTTTTGAAAAGATTTGTTTTTTTTTTCCTTCTGAGACTGTGTCTCACTAAGTTGTTAAGTTGCCCAGGCTGGGTTTGAACTTGTGATCCTCCTGCCTCAGCCTCCTGAGTGGTGAGATTACAGGCGTGTGTCACCACAGTTGGGTTGGTTCATTGTAATCTCATGGACCATTGTTGTATACACAGACAGTGGCTGACTGAACTGTCATTATGTGCCATAGGACTTATTTTTTTTATCCTTCTTAAAATGACATCAGAACCCAAACGTCTTTGCAGGCCATGATAAACTCAGAAAGGGCCAGTTTCAAAGCATTCTTTGTGACCTCTCACCCCTCAGGACCCCACCCTCCTCTCCACATGTGTATACCTGTGCACATGCGCCTGCACACACATACATGTGCTCAGTTCCTCCAAGTCCCTTTCCTGTCTGTCTCATCTTTCTGCTGAGAGCACTCTTACTACTCTTGACCACAATTCCTAACATAAAACAAGTAGCAATAAGTAAAAATGAAAAAAAAAAAAAAGGAATGGAAGCCAGGCATGGTGGTGCACACCTGTAATCTCAGTACTTGGGAAGCTGAGGCAGGAGGATCTCAAGTTTGAGGCCGGTTTGGGCCACATAGGGAAACCTTGTCTCAAGAAAATAAAATAAAAGATGGATTGTTTCGTACAGCTCGCATACAATTTCATCACATAGATAACGCTGGTTTAGCCATTTCCCAACCCTTGAGAAGTTAGATGATTTTTATTCATAGTTACTGTAAATAGAGCGTAGAGTTTTCCTTTTTCAGTGAGGAGATGGCTCCCAGCGCCGCAGGCATCCTGGGCGAGGGCTGCCCCCTTGGCCCTCACCCCCAGCACCAGCAGTGAGGATTCTGATGATAAAGCTGGGCACTCGCTCACTTCTCACAGCCGCTCTGAGCATCTCCAACTGCAGGTGTTGGATGTGTCCCTGCTGATTACCTGGTGACAGCCCCACTGCACGCAGCTGGGTTTCTGTTGCTCCCTTGCTCCTGTCCTGTGAGGCTCGCGTCAGCTGAACAAGGCCCTGCGTTTGGGGAGGGAAGGCACAGCGCGCAGGCCCTTGGTACATCCTCCAGCGCAGAGCTCGCGGAGGCTGGCACACCCACGCAGTTTCAGGGAACCGCAGGGCTTCGGGCGGAGGGAGAGTCCTGTGGCAGGCCTATAATCCCAGCATTCCAGAGGCTGAGGCAGGAGGACAGCTCCAGCCCATCTTGGGCTATCTCAAAATAGTAAGGGACTGGGATATGGTTCGGGGCAAAGACTCTGGGTTCAAACCCCAATACACTCAAAAAAAAGATGAAAGAAAGAAATCTAGGAACACCAGGCTGAGCTGGGGGGACTGGGAAGCATCACTGGCGGGCGGCTGAGCAGGGAGCCCTCATTCTGTGTGCCCAGGAGGTCCTGGGACCCCGCGGCGGCCAGAGGGCCTGCCCGTGTGTGATGTGGTCACACAAGAGTCGTTGGGACACCTGCCTTCCCTCCCTGCAGCTCCCGTGGCTGTGCACCTGGCTCGATGGCCTGGGAACTGAGGGAGCCCACAGCCTCCAGATGGCATGAAGGGGGGCAGCGGGGTGATCAAGGTGGCCGGGGATGAGGCTGGCACTGGAGTAGGCAGGTCCAGGAGCTGGGAGAATCGAGTCTGTCTCTATAAAAGACACAGCCATGCACTAGGGAAGAGTTAATGGGTCAGAAAGGGTTATTCAATAAACCAGGCAGGCGCTGGAACTACTAAGCTAAATCCCCAGCCTGGATTACTCAAAAAACAGAAGGAGCTCTTGGGAAAAAGTGTATGTCGCTGTGTAGTCCAGCACGGCCTTGAACCCATTACTGGAGCCCAGATTGGCCTCAAAATCATGACCCTCCCAGCCTCAGTTTCCCAAGTGCTTGAGTTACAAGCAGGTACCACCATGCCTGGCTAAAAACTTTATTTAAAAAAAGGGATCTAGGGGGCCAGGGAGTTAGCTCAGTGGTTCTGGCGCCTGTCTTCCAAGCGCAAGGACCCGGGTTCAATCCCCGGTCACCACATACCATACTGGGTGTGGAGACGCACGCCCAGCAGCAACCAGTACCACATACCACAGTGCCTGGCGTGGTGGCTCACGCCTGTAATCCCATAATCCCAGCACTCGGGAGGCAGAGGCAGGAGGATTGCTGTGATGTGAGTTTGAGGCTGAGTTTATGGCCAGCCTGAACTACAAAGCGAGACCCTGTCTCAAAAAACCTTAAAAAAAAAAAGAGATTGAGCAGGAAGATTCTAGCCCAGCCTGGAAGATTCTAGCCCAGCTTAGTAACCTAGGGAGACCTTGTTTTAAAGGAGGACAGAGAGGGAGGGAGAGAGAAGAGGAAGTTTCCCAGGCCTCCCTCTGCCTGTGAGCCACCTCCAGGAGGAACCCGCTCCCTGGTGCTGACCCTGCCCTGCCCACTACGCCTTCAGGAGCCTTGGCCCTGTGAAATGCCACTTGCAGTGTGGGGGGATGGGATGCGGAGCTTCTCTGGTCCTGGCATCCCGCCTGGTGCGCGGGAGGCCTCGCCCCCTGTGCTGCTCTTCAGAAGGGGGAACCTTGCTCCCCGCGTGGGAGGCCCCGTACCTGGACCCTGGGGTGTGACTGGCTGGGGTGGGAACGGCTGGCGGCGGCATCTGGGGCACAGCTGGCTGTGGGCACCTCCCTCCCATGGGCCATGGCGGGGACGTGGCTGCTGCTTCTCCTGGCCCTCGGCTATCCAGCCGTGTCCACAGGTGAGCTTCACTCCCTCTCGGTGCCACCCTGGGTCTCCCTGGTGTGAGTAGGGCATAGGGGAACAGAACAGCCCCTGGGGATGGGCTGACTGGGTGCCCACCTCCTCCACCTCCAGGTGGCCTGCCCCGGAGCAGTTCAGGTGGCTGGACAACCCTGGGAAAGCTGTGGGAAGTGGGGTGCTGCCTGGAAGGGGCATCCACAGAGGTCAGGGCAGAGCAGAGCCGGGTGTCAGGTGGTGTGAGCGGCGGGACTGGGCATGGTGGGGCCTGTCAGTGCTGCCCTCGGGGAGCCCGGGGCCAGCATGCTGGGGTCTCAAGTCCCCTCCTGCTTGCTCTGCCCAGTGGCTTTGGTGCCCTAGGCTTCTGTCTGTCTCCCAAGGTTGATCCTGGGCCACAGGCCTCCGGATCCCAGGAGAATTCTGGGTCCCCTGAGGCACGAGCGTGTTTGTGTATGTGTGGTGGGTACACCCTTGACTTCTGAGTCAGGGGCCAGGGGTGTTTGTTTGTTTGTTTAGGGTACTGAGGACTGAACCCAGAGCTTTCCTACTACACCCCCAGCCCCTTTTCCTTTTCCTTTTTTTTTAGACAGAATCTCATGATGTAGCCGAGACTGGCCTCAAACTCGAAGCAATCCTCCTGCCTCAGCCTCCTGAATGCTGGGATTACAGGCATCTCCCAGCAGACCTGGCTTCCTTTTCTTTTTTACTCTGTGTCAGTATCTGCTCAGGACGAGCTAAATTGTGATCCTCCCAGATCACAGAGTGCTGAAATTACAGACGTAATCGCGTTATACTCACCTTCAGCCTTCCCAGCTGGACTGAGGTGTGTCTCAAGTGCCCCCTCAGTGGGAGAGAGGGGGGTATGCCAGGGAGGGCCCCTGACAAGAGGGCTGAGCTGTGGGAAGGAAGCAGCTGGGATGAGGAAAAGCAGCTCTGGCAGGCTTCCTTGAGGAGAGGTGAAACTTCACTCTGGCAGAAACGGTCTCATCTATGCAGCTGAAGAGGCTCAGGAAGTTGGGGTCCTGGGCTCACTCCCAGCTTTCCCGTCACTTTTCTTAGCTTTAGTGATAATACCAAGAATAACACAGCTGGAGACAGTGGTGTGGGCCCATCATCCAAGGTACCAGGGAGGCTGAAACAGGAGGGCCATGAGCCTGAGGGCCACAATATAGTGAGACCCCCATCTCAAACAAAGGCCGGGGTGGGGCCAGGGGGTTCCGCTCAGTGGTTTCAGCATCTGCCTTGTAAGTGCAAGGTCCCGAGTTTAATTCCCAGTAACCACATACAGCAATGCCGGGCGTGGTGGCTCAGCCTGTAATCCCAGAACTCAGGAGGCAGAGGCAGGAGGATTGGTTTACTGCGAGTTGAGGCTCTCCTGGGCTACACAGTGAGTTCAGAGCCAGCCTGAACTACAAAAGCGAGACTCTGTCTCAAAAAAACACAAAAAACAAAAAACCGTGTTGTGATGATTTGTGAGTCGTCTCTCTAAAAAGAGTGAGACTGAAAACTCATGACAAAAATGACAACGTGGTGTGAATTATATTTTTAAATTATGAGATACTGGATCTAGACTTTAAGTGGGTGAATCGTGTGGTGTGGCTTCTGTATAAACAAAAGTGCCTTTGAAAAAGGAGGTGACGGTGACTGAGCGCTGTGTGGCATGCGTGAGACCCTGGGCCCCGTCCCTGGGACCACACAGACACACGCACTTACCCCTCACACATCCCACACAGAATCAGCCCCCACCGACAATGCATGTGGAGGGAGATCGCGCCTGCCCCGCCAGGCCCACACTTGTTAATGACCACTTTGCCATATTTGAATCAGAGAAAGTCGTGACAGAAATGTTGGATATTTTTGCTCCGATTCCAGGGCCTGTCTCCTCCCCTCCCGCCCCAGAGATGACCGCCGTGCCAAGGCCAGCAGCGCAAGGTATTCAGAGCTTCGCTCCCACACCTGCTGTCCTTCCCGTGGGACTGGGCTCCGCTAGAACAAGGACAATGTTTTGTTCCACATTACGCCCCTAGTACGTGGCACGGAGAGGAGCTTGGATAGGGAAGATAGGTGGACAGCTGGAGCTGGGCATGGTGACACACGCCTGTAATCCTGGCACTCAGGAAGCTGAGGCAGGAGGATTGTCACGATTTCGAGGCTAGCCTGGGCTGCATAGCAAGACTGTCTCAAAAACCAAGAAAAAAAAGGACGGAAGGATCGACAGACGTCCAGATAGGGTGGAGGGACACTTAGATACACACCGGGAAGGGAGAACAGAGGGAGGATGACCGAGGGGAGGGGTGGGTAAGGGCAGTGCGCAAAAGATGGACGGAGAGACAAAGGACGGAGAGACCCTCGCCCAGTGGGTCCCGGACGCAGGCAGATCCGGACCGGCTGCGCTCCCACAGGTGTGGGCGCCGCGCCCTTCCCCTCCCTGGCCCCGCCCGTGACGCTGCTGGTGGATGGGAAGCTGCGCACCGTGGTGGTCTGCCTGGTCCTCGACGTCGCGCCCCCGGGCCTGGACAGCCCGGTCTGGTTCTCGACTGGCAACGGCAGTGCCCTGGACGCCTTCACCTATGGCCCGGCCCCTGCCACCGACGGCAGCTGGAGCAGCCTGGCCCAGCTGTCCCTGCCCGCTGACGACTCCGCAGCTTGGGAGCCCCTGGTCTGCCACACGGAGCCGGGGGCTGGAGGCCCGCGTCGGAGCACACAGCCCCTGCGGCTGTCAGGTGGGGGTGCCCTGCGGTCCACACCCTGGGGGCCCCACGGGAGGGAGACCTCCAAGCAGGCGCCCAGGGGAGGTGGTGCCCGGCCCGGGACTGGCAGTCCTCTGCCTCTCAGCTGTGATGAGCTGGCGATAGCATCCTGTGCCTTGAAAACCACCACCCCACTTCCCGGTAGGGGCGCCTGGCCCTGCCTCCCCGGCACAGACCAGCTTTCTCCTTGGCTGGCAGGAGCAGCCTCTGCCGCCAGGACCTGCTTCCAGGAGCCTCTGGGAGGTGAGTACTGCTGTGAGGCTGGCAGCCAGGGTGAGCCAGGACCAGGCTGGAACAGAGACCTTCACTCCCTAGGGCCACATGGGTTGATCCTCTGTCCCCAGCCTGACTCCTGGACATCAGGAGCGCAGGCGACAGACGGCTGAGTAGCACTTAGCAACATCCCCAAATATTTTATATTTTAGTCTAAGTCAGGGTCTAAGTCACTATGTTCCCCAGGCTGGGCTGGTATTTGAGATCCGCCTGCCTCAGCCCCCCAAAGTGCTGTGAAATCTGTTTCTTAAGCAAATAAAGAAGTCTGGGCTGGTTACTGTGAGCATCAGATGCCATTCCTGCCAGCCCACTGCCCTTGCGGGCTGGGACGGTCCTCTGAGGCTCAGCATCACAGGCACCTCCGGGGGCACAGCCCAAGGCCAGGGCAGTGGGAGGCCGCTGTGCTTCTTCCGCCTCTCCCTGCTCCTCTGTCCGCAGGGCCCCAGGTCCAGGGCCTGTGGCTGGGGGCCTTGAGGCTGCTGCTCTTCAAGCTGTTGCTCCTGGATGTGCTCTTGACCTGCACTCACCTGCCTCAGCCTCCTGCACCCACTGCCAGCTACTCCCCTGAGGCCTGGCCACAGTGACCAAGGGATGGCCGAAGGGGACCAGCCAGCCATCCAGGTCAGAGGAAGGGCCGTGCTCTACCCGTAGGCCCCAGCCTACTGCTCAGGACACCCTCAGGACTCCTTTCCCAAGACTCAGAGCTCTGTTTACATTTTGATTCAGGTTCTTGCAAGTACCCCAGACTGGCCTTGACCTTGCAGCCTTCCTGCCTCAGCCTCCCATGCTGGGGTTGCAGATGTGCACCACCACATCACCTGGCTCTGACCATTTCTGATGTGTGACCTGCCTCCTCCAGCTGACTGGGTTTCCTGGGGCCAGGCTCTGCCTCTTCCCTCAGACTGAGGGCTTTGAGCAGACTAGGGCGTGTCTCCTCTTACCAAGGATCTGCCCAGACCCTGGGGCAGAGAACCGAGCACAATTAAAGAAAAACTTTACTGATGCAAGAAAGTATGTTTAAATATCATAATTTTAAGTGGTTAATATTTGCGGGGGTCGGGCAGGAATTGGGCAGAGTTAGAGGCGCAGGATTCTGGGTGTGCTGCCAGGAGGAAGAGGCTTCCAGAGCGCCCAGCACATAGCTGGGCCGGAGGAGGCTGCCCACCTTTGAACCCCTCAGTCAGGTGCTGGGCAAGGCCACGTTGGTCTGACCCAAGCTGCGAGGGGCAGGCGGGGAGCCAGGAGCCCAGGGAGGGTGCTGGGCTTGAGTCCTGTCTGGGCTTGAGGGAAGGAGCAGAGCCCAGAGCCAGGAAACAGGTTGAGCCCCGTGCTCGCTCGGGGCAGCAGGAGGTGATTCCAAACCTGTGCACTGCTAATCAACTCTGAGCCCTTATTCACTTGACAAATATTCACCAACATCAGCAGTGAGCCAGGCTGGCTCATGGAGGCGGGCTGCTTTGGTTCTGCCTTGTTTGTTAAACAGTTTTAGGTTTGGGGGATTGTGTTGCCTTATCTGGGGCTAAGGGACCCAAGGTCTTTGCACTGAGCTGCATCCTCAGCCCCTTTTTTTAATTTTTAAATTGAGATAGGGTCATGCTAAGTCACTGATTTTCCCAGCGTGGGCTTTGAACTGGCAACCCTCTTGCCTCGACCTCCCAGAGTGCTAGAATTACAGACTTGTACCACTACTCCCAGTTCTATCTATTTATTTTGAGACAAGGTAGTTAAAGATGGCTTTGACCCAGGCGGCTTTGCTGTGATCCTCCTGCTTCAGCCTCCTAGATGCTGAGATGATAGATGTACACAACCCCTCTCGGCTCTAAAGAGGATTCTTGCACTGATAGGCTATGGAATTCCCATAGTGGTATCTCATCTGTGTGTCCTTCATCCCCAGCCCTGCCAGGAAAGCAGCCTTTCTTCAGAGGTTTTCTCAGTGTCCTCTGGACACCACAGGATAGTCTGATGATTGGGTGGGGCCAGGAACTGTGCCTCACAGTCCCTATTTAGTGGAACTGTCACTGGTTTCCCTGAGCCAGCGTGCCAGCTGCTCTGTACAGAGAACCTCACAGGCCTGGCAGGACACCCGTGCCTTCCTGTACTCTACAGGGTCCAGCGACAAGGGGTCCTGTGGCTTCTGGACTGGAGCCTCCATCATCCCAGGGGCCTGCTGCTCCCCGATGTGGCACAGACTGAGCGGACAGGACAGCTATGGTTACACTTCCCGGGTTGTGGTCCCTTCCAGCACTCAGGCCTGACTCTGAGTGCTTGGCTTCTGCTGAACTCCTCCTCTGTGGGAGCCCTCTATGGGGGGCCCTGTGGACTCCACCTGCCGCAACCCTGCCTCCCCTGAGGGCCGGGATCAGCACTGCCGCCAGAAAATGACAAAAGCCTGGGCCTCAGTCCGTCCATCTTCCTAAAGCCGCAGAATATCAAGCCTCTGGGAAGGAAACAAGGAACTGGTGAACATTTTTGCCATTTGGGCAGAAGTGCAGGATGCACATGACCTCCAAGGGCAGCAGGCCTGGTCTGTGTGTGTCCATAGGACTGAGTTTGGGGACATTTTGAATCAGTGCCAAGGACCCAGAGAGTCCTCCAGTGACACAGAGGGGACCTGCTCGCTATCCCGTTCCCTGCTCAGTATCTGCTGCTGCTGAAGAGGCAGAAGGAAGGGAAATACCGCGCACTGGCCAAACTCCTGCCTCCTGGGAGCTAAGAATCCAAAAACACAAATAATGGGACAGTGAAGAGCCTGAGCTTACTTCTCCAAAGAAAATGTCTGAGCTTTTTACCATCTGCGCCATAAGCTTTAATTCCACAAGAGCTCCAACCACAGGCAGCCTAGGTAGCATAGCAGCTGAGCAGACTTGTCAAGAAATGCGGCTGGGAGCCGGGGAGTTAGCTCAGTGGTTCCGGCGCCTGTCTTGCAAGCGCAAGGGCCCGGGTTCGATTCCCCGGTAACCACATAACAATACTGGGTGTGGAGGCCCACGCCCAGCAGCAACCAGTACCACATACCACAGTGCCGGGCGTGGTGGCTCACGCCTGTAATCCCAGCACTCGGGAGGCAGAGGCAGGAGGATTGCTGTGATATGAGTTGGAGGCCGAGCTCAGGGCCAGCCTGAACTACAAAACGAGACCCTGTCTCAAAAAAAAGAAAAAGAAAAAAGAAAGAAAGAAATGCGGCTGAGAAGGAAGTTATGATTCCAGCTCCCATGAGGACCAAGCAGGGTCTCCGGGAATCGGGGCCTGAATCCTCTTATGTCACCCAACAAGGCAACAGAGTGATTGCAAGGGTAACAGTTAAAAGCAGGTGCCCAGTGATGTTTTTAGGACCCTAGGTAGAAAGTGATGCTTGAGCAGGAAGAGAAAACCGTGGACAGTCTTCCTGACATCCTCCAAGACCAGCACGCCAGAGCTGGCCTACGCACGGCCAGACCTGGAGTTTGTTTAGTCCCTTGGTTCTGGCCTTCTTCACTCTCCTACAGACTCCATTAGGGGGTGGGAAAAATGTAGTTACAGGTAACAGACGCCACCATCTGCTTTCTTATTGGCCTAGTCCTAGAAGAAATTGTCTTCTTATTGGCTAGAAGGCGAATATGGAGAAAGCCTATTGGCTACATTTTCCATCCGTTAGAACGGCGGACAGAAGCCGGGAAGGGAGGGGGGCACAAGGGGGCTCCCGGTTGCCGTGGTTACGCCGGGGCACGTGCACAGCCCCGGAAGCAGCGCGGGGAAGCTGCTGGGCGCGAGCGGCGGGAGGAAGCACCGCCGGGTCCGCGCGGATCAGGTCCGCCTGGGCCATGGAGTCGCTGATCGAGCTCGCTCCCCGCTGTCTTCCGCTTCTCCCCTTGCTGCTGCTGCTGTTGCCGGCCCCAGAGCTGGGCCCGACCCAGGCTCGAGCCGAGGAAACCGACTGGGTCCGGCTGCCCAGCAAATGCGAAGGTGAGGAGGCGGAGCCGGGGCGGGGCTAAGGTCCGGCCCGGGGCGGGGCGCAGGGACCCACTGGGTGCTGGGGTGGGCGCTGGGCACCGAGGTGGCTGGGATTCCGTGAGGGGGTGAAGCGCGGGGCTCAGGGCCAGGGGAGCAGCGGATCTGTCCTGTAAGTGGGGTGCAGGGGACGTCGTGCAGGAGCCTGCAGGGTAACGAAAGTAGGCAGGTGAGGAGAAGTGGGGAGAGGGGCTCCCAGAGGGGAGCAGGCCTGGTCAGGCAGCCTCGACGAGTTTGAGGAACTGAAACGGGAGGCAGCAGCCTGAGACTCCCCTCGTTTTCCTCTCCTCTGTGCAGTGCTCTGTTGACCACTCCCCCCCGCCCCCCCCCAGCACCTGAGGTCAGGGACTTGGTCTCAGACGCTCGGTTTCTGGTAGCCACGCAGGAGAAGTGTTTATAACACGAAAAAACGAAATGGTGGGCCTGGGAGTGTGGTCCAGGAAGGAGGGACCTAGGCCTTAAGAGGGTCACTTTGGAGGAGGCATGGAGCCTGGGGAAAGTGGGTAAAGGAGAAAGATTTTAGAAATACCGAGAAAAGGTAAGTTGCCAAGTTGTAGGAGTAGGAGTCGGTACCTGTAAGCCCAGGATTCTGGAGGCCGAGGCAGGAGGATTGCAGCAAGTTTGGAGTCAGCTCAGACTACGCACTGTGACCCTGTCTCAAAACACAAAAACAAAAAGAAGTCAAAACAGATGTTTCACAGAGCTGGCCAGGGATCTAAGACTATGAAGGGCCTGTCTCCATTTCTGTTTTCTCTGACCTTTCAGTTACCCTTTTCATCCCTTCCCTGGCCCCGGGCCCCAAAAAGTTAGCTCAGAATTGGTTCATCTGAATTCAAAGCCTGCATTGGGCCAGATGTTCCCTAAGCTGTGCTTGTGTGTTGATGGTTTGGAGCACATAATCCTTCCATTTGCCGGATGAAAAGTGAGCCGATCCAGAGATCCTAGACCTCACTGGTAGCCAGTGCGGGTCTCCCTTTCCCCTGTCAGGGTGCACGAGGCCTCCGCCTTTCTCTAGTCCGGACTGACCTCCTCTGGGTGTTTCGCTTCCTCTTCCTTCACTTTCTAATTTATTCTGATACCAAAGAGCCCCCACTGTTCCTCTTACACTTCTCATGGCCTGAGCCGCTCACATTTCTCTGGCCTCAGAGTTATCCACAGAACCAGAAGACTAGAGCTGGCAAAGATCTTAGAGATCATTCTCTAGCCTAACCTCATTTTGTAATTGTCAAAGTTTTAATTTACAAGGGATTATCAGTTCCAGGCCAGCTTGGCAAACTCCAGACTGTAGGCTGCTCTTCATATTGTATTTATTATCTTTACTGCACCTTTGTTATTCAGTGCTGATGGGATCTGGCCTGAAAACCCTGCCTTCAGGCTCCCCAGCTGGGTGGGAACAGGCCCCAGCCCGCAGGAGCAGGGAGCAGCTGTGCAAAGGGAGTGGGCAGATGCCCTGGGGAGCCTGGGGTCGGTGCCAGTGGCTCCTCCAAGTCCAGTTCCAGGAGGATCTCGAGAGGCAATGTCTTGGGAGTTAGAAGCAAGGTTGTGGCTGATGGGCAGAAGAGGACAGCTGCTCCAGGCCTCAGCTTCCCCGACTTGGAATCCAGCGCAGAGAGGCCCTGCAGACTGGCAGAGGAGCCAGAGAAGCGCTGAGCATCCTGGGGTACAGGCCAGAAGAAGGGGAGGCCAACAGTTTCGAGGGAGAGCCAGGAAGGGGTGTGACCTTAGTGTGCTCCAGACCCTGAGATCACGGTTAGAACTTGGAGTGTCTGTGTGTTCTGAGCGCCGCAAGCCACAGGTGAGCGCTTGGTGCAGAATTTCATCAAGCAAACCTTTAGGGTTGCGCTGTGGTGGAAGTGTACCGAGAGCATTTGCATTTAACATTTTAGTATGAGATCAGACATCACCGCCTGTCCTCCCAGAATCCCCCTTGTTTCAGACACATCGACCCCATGTTCTTGCCACTTCCTGCAGCAGCTCTGGAGTCCTCATTCGTGAGTGCCTGTAGTCGCTGTCCTAGCTGCCGTGATGTCTTGAACTGGTTCCGAATGTTTCCCATTCGTGGTCATTTTGACTGGGGAAGAGCCAGAAGGCACCCGAAGGTCGGTGACTGAGGAGGATGAGGACACGGTATCACATTTTTCCCAGCCTGGCCGTTCTGCTGGAGGGCACTAGGCAGCTGCCGTCACCATATTTTTGATTGTACCTTATGAAAACTCTGAGGAAAGAACTCTAGAGCTGGTGCAGGACATGGCAAAAACAATGAGAAGGAAGATTTTTGAGGGGATAATTTTTGGGGGAATACAGGGTCTCACCATGTTGTCTAGGCTGGTCTCGAACTCACTATGTAGCGCAGGCTGGCTTTGATCCTCCTGTCTCAGCCTCCTGAGTGCTGGGATGACAGGCTTGTATCACCATGCCTGGAAACTAATAAATTCTTAAATGTAAATGCTCATCGTGTATTTTGACTGCTCTGTATATTTGTGGTAACTGATTGTCTGCCACATTCCTCTGTCAGTGTTGTCACAGTGCAGGTGGCTTACGCCTGTGGGCTGATTCCACTCTGAGACCACAGCCGCCACTCGGCCATGAATATCACTGTGTCAGCAACAGCACCAGAGCCATCGCTCTATAAAGTCTGAGGCCAGGGACTCAGGAGCACAGCGCACAGGGATGCTGGTGACGCAAGTAGTCTAGCGAGGGACTCGGGAAATGACTGAGCCTCTTAGGGGAGAGCAGGAAGCCTACAGAGCCTAGTGTGAAACCCAGAGGTAGGACTCGTCTGTCAGTAGGGCGGAGGCTTCGTGCATTGCCTGCCAGGAGAATGGGTTGGGAAGCCTCATGTGCCTCTGCTGGCCTCCTTTCCTGCAGTGCGGCTCACCGCTGCCTGCCGCTTGAGGCTTAACGTCTTAGAAAGGGGGCCTCGCTCTGCCTAGTCCCAGGCAGAGCCTCCTGCACATCAGTTGCTTAATGACTGAGGAAGGGGAGGAGGAAATCAGACAGCAGGCTGTCCAGAGACATTCAGTCATGGCCTCTGAGGGGACGATGCACACTGGCAGAAATACAGAGCGGTTCTGGAACTCGTGAAATGGTGATAAACAGCCATAAAAGAGCTGGGGTGGTGATGCAGGCCTCCGATCCAAGGGCTCAGGAGACTGAGGCAGGAGGATCGCTGCAACCTTGTATCCAAGCTCAGCTACATAACAAGACCCTGTGTGAAAAACCAAAACCAGACCAACAAACAAAAAAACAACCATAAAAGACATTTAGGAGGACAGTTAGTGAAACATTAATAGTCACTACTGAAAGATGTAGGGACCTGTGTTAGTTTTCCAAGTTTTGTACTGATTTTGTTGGGGGAAGGTGCTTGTTTCTTGGGAGGAACAAGAAAGGCCCATTGCTGATGTAGGTGAGGGGAAGGTCCTATTTGCAGCCTCTTTGGTGTGTTATTGGGGGTTGAACTTGATGCTGACTCACATCCTCACCCTGTTTAGAGGGAGTTGGGTTTTTTTTTTGGTAGAACTGAGGATCAAACTCAGGCACAGTGCTATTGAGCTACATCCCCAGCCCCCCCCCCGTCCTTTCTTATTTTTAAATTTTTTTTATAGTGAAACCTTTTAGGCATACATAATGATGACACTCTTAGGGAATTTGCACCTGTACTTGATACATCCTGCCTATTTTCTTTCAAGTGTTTATAGCTCAGACTGGTTCTGAACTCACTATGTAGCCCAGGCAACCCTTGAACTCACAGCAGTCCTCCTGCCTCTGCTTCCTGAGTGCTGAGCTTACAGGCGTGAGCTACCACGTCCGGCACTGTGGTATGTGGTACCTGGGATCGAACTTGGGACCTTGTGCTTATCAAGCAGATGCGGAACCACTGAGCTCAATCCCTGGCCCCAGTCCTGCCTATGTTCCCTCCCCTACCCCTCAAGCCTCCTCCTGTCCCTTTGCACAAAAGCTTTGTTTCCATTTTTTCCTTGTATTTTCTCCTTTTTTTCTTTCTCTTCCTTCTCCCTCCCTCTTCCCTATTCTTCTTCCCATTTGAACATTTTATTTTCTTAATTTCCCAGTAGCATACATTTCCACTTTCAGTTTCTCATACCAAAGAAACAATGTGGTATTTAAATGTGTATCTGATTTATTTCACTTAAGAATATGGTTTCA
>PVIR01004134.1:0-82116 GCA_004026965.1 Petromus typicus | reverse complement strand
CAAATTCACTTCAGTTTACTGACTTACTTTGATAGTTACTTCAGAGTAAGAAACAGTCAGCAGATGTGGTTGGCAGGGTAAGCAGGGCACCGTGTGTCGAGTCATGAAGAAGGGGAGGTCCTGTACCCCAGAGATGACTGAAGCGGGAGATAGCAGTTATAGGTTTTCCTTCTTTTTCCATTGCTAATTGACTTAGGCAATTAAGTTAATCTTTTAAAATTGGCCTCTGATTAAGAAGGGAAGTAGGTTCTTACTTCTGAGGCCATTACTCAAGTCATGTATTGAAATATCAGATTTTTAAGTCTAGTGTAGACCATTTCACTCAGAATTTTGGAGGAAGGAAGGATGAAATCTGGATTCCTAAATAAATACCCATATGGTTCAGTGATAGTGATTCCAGTGCCGTATACTGTAAAACAGTGTGCTGACATGTTTTTCTCATTCCTAGATGATAGACATCCCACTCAAGGAAGCAAGATATTTTTTGAGTTGGGAAATATGTAAAAATAGCTTTAAGAGCATTAATGTCAGTATTTCTTCCATCTATTCTTTGGGATCGTTATGATTCCTCTTGGGACTGACTTTAAGTTGGAAGTACCTTTCTTTCCTATGTAAATATCTTGAAATGTTTAAGTGCAGAAAAATACTTAACATGGAAAATTAAGAAAGTCATTATGAGTGGGGATACATTTTTGAAGACCTTAGTTACTGCTTTTTTAAAAAAAATTCATAATTTTTATAGAATTTTTATTTTTCAGCCCATAAATCCCTCTCAATAATTTAATTCCTTTTTCTGAATATAGATGCTTGTTATGAAAGTATGTCTTATTGGAGCGAGTCTTCTAAACTCCCCTTGCAAAGTCAGAATTTAAAAAAGTGTCTGAAAGGGCCAGGGAGTTAGCTCAGTGGTTCCGGCGCCTGTCTTGCAAGCACAAGGACCCAGGCTCGATCCTCGGTAACCACATACAATACCGGGCGTGGAGACTCACCCCAGCAGCAACCAGTACCACATACCACAGTGCTGGGCGTGGTGGCTCACGCCTGTAATCCCAGCACTCGGGAGGCAGAGGCAGGAGGATTGTGATGTGAGTTTGAGGCTGAGCTCAGGGCCAGCCTGAACCACAAAGCGAGACCCTGTCTCAAAAAACCTAAAAAAAAAAGTGTCTGAAAACAAATAATGTCATTTTCCATTTCCCCTGCATTCCTTTAACTCAGTGTGTGTGACGTCTAGAAGTTTATTGTGGAAGGTCATCTTTCCTAGAGCATTTTCTTCCACTAAAGTTAAAATAACTACTGGGACATTACCACAATCAGTTCTTTGATGTTTTTTGAAGTTGTCTTTTTAAAGAGAAGCAGCCAGAGAATACCAGGGTAGTTGTCCGTCTGCACGTTCTCCAAGACAGTTCGCCAAATGGTCTCAGCTCTGAACAGTGCACATCAGCATGGACCCAGCATGCACTTTAGTTTTTCTAGTTTCTCAGTTCAGAAATTCGCATTGTTCTTAGTTCATTATGTTCTTATTCATGTGTTAGAACCTCATAAGAACTAAAATCTGAAGTAGCTTTTGTAATGTGTAGAGGAAATTTGTTATGGAATGTTTTATTAGCTATTGCCTTAGGTATTTTTTTTATATAGGTTTTAAGGAGAAGTAGATTGAGACTATGAAAAGATAACTAAAAACATCTATAAGAAAGGAAAATGGCATAGTCAAAATCTACCTAAAATTCTTTAGCTCTTTACCTCTTGGAAAACAATGTTGCCCTTAGCACATAAAATGTCATCCCTCATGTTTAGTGCCAGGTCTCAGTCCCACTCCATTTTAATCTTAAAACTCTTTGTTTTGCTTCTTGTATTTTATTAACTTTCAGTGTGTCATGACTGTTTTTGAATTATTCAACTTTGCATACAATGAGTTTGTATAGTCATTTGTTTAGATTACAGGACAGTGGCTACAGTCCTTTATCTATTCCTTCACTTACATACAGGTGCCATGGTAGGAGAGAGGGGCAGAGGGGAACTCACATCTCTGCTTTGTGCTGCCTGATGGGAATGATCTTGTTATCCACTTGTGAGAGTCCGGGTAGCTGTGTAGGTAACCCTGTCTTCTGTTTGGAACTTTCTTTTTTGACAAGATTTGCTCTGAGCCTTTCCTAAAGAATTGTTTATATTTAAAATGCTGAATAAATGTCACTTAGATTTTAACATTAAAAATATCAGGTAAAATTTTTATATTCCCAAGTTGATAGTATGAGTATTTTATTTACTGTTATTTCCTCAGGAGATCCAGGCAAAAAGCTAATCCTCTATAAAAACATATAACCTTATTAATGGTCATTTGCAGATCCTGTTCTATCTAATAAGTTTACCTTATAGAAATTATTTTTTTTTAATTATGATTTTTTTTGACTGCAAGTTATCTCCTATCTCTATGCATTTACTGGGATCATACTGTTTTTCTTGCTAATTTCCTTAAATTGTTTATATATTTAATAAAGGAGTGTTTATATCATTTTCTGCCATTGTCTTTCTGAGCTACTTTTAAGATTCAGTTTAGTTTTTGTGCAGTTTTGCTTTTATAATTAAACTTTTATTAAATTAAACTTTTAAAATCAGTTCAAAGCTTATATATTGTGTATTTTAGGACAATTTTATTTATATGTTTGCAAGTAATATATAAGGCAGTAGTTTTTTTAATTAATAAGATAATCATGAAACACCTTGACACATATACTTATCGCTATAGTTTATTTCTGTATCTTTATATACACAGTATTGCTAACTGGACAGAGTTTCAGCAAATGGACAAGAGGCAAATTTAAGGGAATTGGCTTGAGTTTCCATTTGTGATATTTCCCCAGCAGCCAGTCTCGTTTTTTTCCTGATGAGTTTTTAAAGTATCATGTTAATATTAGCAGATGCATTACAGCCAGATGTCTAGTGTGATGGATTTGGGTGGCCATTTGATGATAATTGTGGCAATGAGTTTTAACTACATAAACTCACTTGATGAAGCATTTTCAAATCAGAGTGTAACAAGAGCCTCCTCCTCCTTTCCCCCCGACATAATGTCCCCTGGTGTTCTGGCATGGAAATGAGTCTCTAATAGAATTTAAATATGCCTCATGGGGCTCTGGGTTGTGCAGCACAGAGAGAGGCTACAGGATGTAGGTGGTGGCCTCACATTCTCTGGGTTCTGTATCTGGCCAAACTCTGCATCTGGTGTTTCCCGGGAAGCCTGGTGCCAATGTCCTACAATACCACATCTGTTTTCAGCAAATGTTTAAGCATGAAGTTCTTCAATTCCTGGCAGGGAAACCTGGCATCCAGTAATTTCTAAAATTAGGTTTGAGATTTCAGTAGAGTAGGGGTTAATAAAATCTTGCTGAATTTTTCTGTTTGGGAACCAAACTGTCATTTTGCTTTTGTGTGAAGTTTTAGCCCTATTGCATTGCTACAGCTGGTACAAATTTGGTATCTTGGTCAATATTTAATGTTATTCCTGTCTGAATAGTATGGAATCACTGGTGTGAGTACTTTCAGTCATTATAAATACAATGAAAATTGTGTGTTGTGTAGATAAATTCTTCATTTAGAACTTTCACATGGAAAGATGATCAGGATGTTGGAAGTCTTAAATTTTCTGGCTTCATTTAATTTTTATAACAGTGCAGTATAAAGCAGAAACTGTCTGTATTTTTCAAAAATGAGAGAATTGGGGTCTAGATAAACTTAGTGACTTGTGAGAGAGCCAGTCAGTGGTTCAGCCAAGATCCTTCCCCAGGTCTGACTTTCAGGGCTGTGCTGGTCATTGTCCCACCCCTGTGCCGCTGCTGTGACATGGGGGCGGGGGTCTGCTTGCTTTTGGCGGGATTCATGCTCCCTGAGATCCTGTGTCCTGTTGGAGAAAACCAAGCGTAAAATATCGCTTACTGTGCACTGTGTATAACAATCCTTCCCACTGAATTCCTTTGCTACATGTTTCTCAGTATAGTCGATAGCATTTTAAAGGTTGCAAGATCAGTTTATCCTTGCTCCTGCTTATTTTTTCAGGACAAAAATAGAGCTCACAATCAGATTGTAGTTAATGGGTAATTTATTTTTAATTTTCTTGAACATTTAACATTCACGTTTCATTCCCCTCTAAGATATATTTGTGCCAGCTAGTTGTTTTTAACAAGTATTTTCTTATAATTAACTTTTTAATAGATAATGCGTTCAGTTGGTTTCAAATTCAAGACCTAGACAGTAGTAGTATTAGCAACAGGAATTAACCTGCCTGTGTGGCTCTCAGTGTTTAGTTTGACATTCTTACTGTGTCAGGTGCACCCTCATTGGAGCAAGGCTGCAGGTACAGCCTCTCATCTGTGAAACGGTGAACTGAATCAAGAGAGATACCTCAGCATGAAGCCGTGGTGGGTCTGGCCCCCTGACTGGTTGGTGTTACCTCTTTTGGAAAGCCTTAGGAAGGCAGCTCTCATTTTGGGGATGGAGTCCCGTGCTTACCCTACAATTAGGGACTTTCTCCTTTCATTGCAGTTGGTGATACTTTGTCCTATTCTCTCCTGAAACCGTGAGCTTGCCCAGGGCAAACAATTTGTCTTTTACTTTTGTTCAAATGCACAAGTTAGTATAATTACTGGCCCATTCCAGGTACTTAATAAATACCGCTTTGCTAAGATTCATTTTTCCATTATAAAAAAATAGCAGTACCTTCATAGCATTATTTAGAAAATCAAATACAAGCTTATAGCAGTTTTCAAACTTTAGAGCACTATACAAATAGATAACAGAATAATACAATGAAAATACTTTCAGTCCTTCAACATGAGTGCAGAATTTACCAATCAGTCGTATGCTTGTTAAGTGTGTCATTGTGTTCTGGCTTGCTTATTTTTAGCCTGTAATCTTAAGTTATTTTGTATATTCTGATTGCATTTAAAAAATATTTTACACAAGGCAAAGAAGAGTCTGTGTCCCAGTATTTAAATATTGCTGACTCATTCTACCTAAATTTTATAACTGCTTCTCTTAACCAATTCAATGTTTTTCGTACTGACTGTTTTAAAGAACCAACCTTACATGTGGTTTTGTTTCTGTAAATTAACGATTTTTAGGGTTGACCTTAAATCTCAAGTTGATAGAGGTCACCCTGATAATTTTGATAGACATCTAGGAATGAAAAAATCTTAAGTATATTCTAAATATTGTCTGGGAAAAAAGGCTAATATGAAAAGTATTTTAACAGAAAATGCAGTTGTTTCATATTTAATAGCTCTCAGGAGCACTGACATTTATTTTGTTACTCTAGTGTGTATTTTACAGTCAGTTTGTACTGGTGAGCTCCACAGATATTCTAATTACTCAAAGCCATACGGCCATGGCAAGCAGTTGATAAATGGGTTACAATTTTAGAGGCTACAAAATCATCTTTGCCTTGTGTGGGAGAACTTTGAAGTGTTGATCCAGCCCTCACCTAACAGAAATTGCAGTTTCGGATGTAGACATATCACAACTTGCTTATAGAGATGAGGGCCATCTATTCTGGTAGGACCCTCAATAACACTCATCAGTTTCCATAAAAGCAAGTCATTTGCACCATCCACTCGCCTGATGGTTTGAGTGTTACACACTCCCGCCCTTAGTAATTCACAGACCTGCAGGTCAGACTCTCACTGCAGAATGTACTCTGCAGCAGCCTGATACCCAGCTCTTGTCAGAAGCCTCATTATGGAGAACTGTTTGAAGAACATTATCCAAGTCTACTAACATATCACAGAGTTTCTCTTTATCAAAGGAAGCCATCAGAAAGCTCTTCTAAGTATATCTCATTTTGTTGCTCCTTCCTTGTTTTCCCATTTATAAGAGTTTGAATTCCCAGTCAGGTTGATAAGCAGTTTATCCAGTTCCAGTAGGAGTATTGCTATGGGTAATAGAGAATTTGCTTTTATAATTTGATGAGTAAGTAGCTCTGTGCTGATATGCTAAAAATTTATTAGGATGTGGTCAATTTGAGAAACTTAATGTTTCTTCTGTCCATGTATATCGTGGTGGGGGCTCTGTTTTTTGTGCAGTGGGCCACCTGCAAGCTGGAAGTATAACACTCCTTTCTGGTTATTTTACAGCACTCAGCATTTCTCAGCATCTTTGGTTCTACACTAATGATTCTCAATTTCTGCCTGATAAAATGAGTCATTTGCTGTTTTGACAGGAAAGAAAAAAAAATCAACCAATGATTTCTTTTCTAAATAAGTTGCTTTCTTATTCTAACTGCAGACTTATACAACATCAAAAAAAAAAATAGCTAAGAGAGGCCTTTCTGAAGTTGGTGAACTCAGGGGGGTTGTTATAAAATTGTTTTCTTCTACTTCTTAGTTGAGAAGATGTTAGTATTAAAAACAAACACCAAATGGAGAGTTTAGAAAGATAGAGCATTTTTTGACCAAGCTCTTGAGTAGGCAGGGGAGACTTGACCTACCGGAGAGCAGAGGTCTTTCTGGTTTTTTTTTTTGTTTGTTTTTTTGTTTTTTTTGCCTACACTCTAGCATCCTCTAGGCACAGAATTGATCCTCAGAATTTTCACATACAGAACTCTGAAGTTCTAAAGTGATTTCTGTCTGTGGATGTCATTTCCCAAACAATGGAAAGGACAGGCAGGGGTAAAAGGCTTTATTCTCTGAAGATACATTAGACCGTGCCCAACCCCACTGGCGTGCATTTGTATTGTTCGGACCAAAGGAAATACGGCCCCTTGTTAGGTGTCTGAGAGATGGGACAATTGCACTTCTACTGTTTGCCTATGCGGTGAATTGCTTCTTTCTGTTAGTCCTGCTAAAATAGTCTTTGGAGAATGTCATTATTGAAAATGAATCGGTTTCTTTATACTCTCCCTGTAGTATACCTGTTATTCTCGACTTAATTGAATGTTAGTGTTCATAGTACATTTAATCTAAACTTGTTCACAAAGATAATTCTCTTTTGAGGTACCCATTATATTTTGGAAGATGTTAAGATTATTTGATAATTCACATTCTAAAATACATATGAGAAGATAATGTCTCACAAACTAACACTTTTAGGATGTAACTTCTTGGACAGTTTGGACATTTGGGGCAGTTTCTGATTTTATTGAGATAAGCTGGATACACACAGTGGTTATAGATGTTATACAAATAGTTTTGAAATCAAAGTAGCATTAGAAGAGCTTTGTAAAAATCTTATATAGAAGGAAAACAATAAAATATTGAATAGAAGGTAAAACTATATAGTTGATAAATAATGCCTTTGTTTGAGAGCAATTGGTGAGAAAAATAAAATGACATTTCAGGAATAGTTACTATAAGCACCCAAGAAAGGACTATTGGACTGTTCGAGTAGCTGCACTTCGATGTAACTTTAATCTCTTTACGCCTGAGTTTATCCCGCTTCTCATATAAATACAAATTATTCTAATTTTGGGTTACCCTTTGGCCTTTTCATCTAGGAAGTTTGGCACATGGTAAGGGTTTTTAAGTTTCCTTTACAGAGTAAATAAAAGTGAATAGAACACCTAATTTCAAAAATAAGGTGTGTGTCAGTATTTATGGCCTAGTCAACTTATCTTTCATGTGAAAAAACTCATTATTCTAACAGCCTAGCTGCCACCCTTAGAATGGCACATTATTATAGAGTATTGAAAGTAACCACCTAAGGAGAATAATCGATCTTGGGTCATGTTCTATTTGGATTTGTTTCATTCCATACACCCATGGACAGTAAAATCCTGAAAGGTACTAGATTTTAGAAAGAATATGATTATATTTCCAAAATCCAGAAGTTTTTTTGTTGTTTGTTTATGGCTACCAAATATTTTTTCCAAACTAGGATTTTAAGAGTGGTCTCGGCATTACCATAATTCCCATGAATGTAGCAAATGTAAAGCAAGTGGATCGAACTGTGAAACAATCTTTTGAAATTATCACTCCCTATAGGAGTTTCAGGTAAGCTTATTTTAAATCTTTTTATATTGATGTAAGAAAGTCAGCAACCATTTTTACAATACTTGTGTTATTATCCATATAGGACACTTCAGATGAACATACATCCTTTTCATGTGGTCTGATTTAGCAGTACATAAAACACCTTATAAAAGTAAACTAAATAACTTTGTAACCTGTGAAGATACTTATTTCCTAAACTTTGAGTAGTTTCTTTTCTTAATATATCTTTTTCTGAGCAGATTTGGTGAATATTTACTTTTTGTCAATAAATATATGACAGATTTCTTCACATTTAGCATAGGTTAAAAGCACATTGCCTTGTTTTTCAGTTACATTATTATCTTCTTTTAGCCTAGGTAGATACTATTCCTCTTATGATCCATCTCTACCTGTCACTGCTGCTTAGGATATCCTCCAGAAACTTCGCTCCAGAGGATACACAATTTAATGGGTCATATACAGTTAATGACCCAACTATTTTTGCATTTCTCACACACACGTACAGTATGCTTTAGTAATTCCATTATTGACAAAATTTCTGAAGCATTTAATGTTTTAATAATCTATATTGAATTCACAGATGTAGTATAGAGAATAGACAAAAGTCATTATCTATTGCATTCAGCTACATTAGTTCATTTGTCAAAAATAGTCAAGATACTCTAGGGTAGTGTGTAGGTCAGATGCAGTTGTTTTAGACTTTGCATAGACTAATGATTACTTATCTATTCATGGGTCCTACAGTCCAACATGCTTTTGTCTATAAAAATGTGTCTTGGCTCTTTTTTTTTTTTTAAACACAAGATCCGACTTTGAATTCCCTATGTAAACCAAGGCAGGTCTTGAGTTTGTGGTGATTCTCCTGGTTCGGCCTTGCTACTGCTGGGCCTGGCTCACTTTATGAGAAAGAAACGATTGAAAAAAATTGACAAGTGTTTAAGACTTGTAGGTTGTAGGTCTCCAGATGAAGCTCAGTGGTAGAGCGATTTACGGTGTGCCTGAGGCCCTAGGTTTGAAAACAAGAGTTCCTAAACAAAACAACTAAACAAAAGAACCAAAGAGGGAAAAACCCCTTCAAACACATCCACAGAAAGAAATAAAAGTAAAAAGACTGGATCTCAGCCTCAACTGAAAATAGAGATAGTGACTATAAATAATAATTTATAGGGTAACTTGAAATGACTAAGAATTTTATTAGTGTTATAATGGTGAAATCATAAAGTGCTTGAGAAAATATATGTAAGCCACATACTTTCCTAGATTCTTTAGAAATTATTGAATGACAGTTATTTTCATTGTGTTTCAAAGCATTTGAAACTTTAGAGCAGGACATTATCACATAAACATGCGTTTTGCTAGACACTGAGAAAGCATGAAGCACCCTTCCCGGCACATTGCAGATTCTCAGTAAATCTTTCTCCAAAGAGTCACCTGCTGTTTCACATTTTAGCCCTTCAGTCAAGGGCTCGAGAAATACCAAGAATCGGAATAAGTCAGAACGTGACTAAAATGAGTTATGTATATGTGAGAATGGTAGCCACTAAAAATTTTTCTGGCTTTTCAATCTCTCAGGCCATCTGTACATTCTCCTAAGTAAAAAAAAAAAAAAAATATATATATATATATATATATATATATATTTTATAAAGTTTGAAAACAATAGATGTTTTTGATAGTTTAGTCTCAGACTGTCATGGCTTAGTTGCTTGGCAAATATTCCAGTGGTTTTGAAACTCTTATCGACGATTATGTAACTGTTGTTTAGTAAACATAGCCTCTCATTTAAGCTTTTGATGTGATAAGGAAATTTTTTGTATCTTGGTATGAAAAATGTGTGTGGTACCTTTGATTCAAGATATGGAAGCAAAGTCATAGACAATATGTAAAGTTTAAAGAGAGAAAACTAATTTGTTAAATTAGATGATTTTTAACAGAAAGGACAATCTAGAACTGCCTGGCAAGCATAATTTTCAGCTGCTTTTAAATTTGTGAGTGAAATGAATATGCAAACTGAACCTACTGCTTAATTGGCCTTTACAAGGGAGATCGATAATGCAGAAGCGTTAATTGTTTCAGCTTTACAGCCGAGTCTGAAAAAGAGAAACAAGACTGGATTGAAGCTGTACAGCAATCAATAGCAGAAACTCTCTCTGATTATGAAGTAGCTGAGAAGATTTGGTTCAATGAGTCCAACAGGAGCTGTGCAGATTGTAAAGCCCCGGATCCTGACTGGGCCTCCATCAATCTCTGTGTTGTCATCTGTAAGAAGTGCGCAGGTAATGAGTGCTAAGTTATGCTCATTGTTGCCTTGTGCACTGACACTGAGTACTCATTGTCAACACATGGAACGTGTCCTAGCAAGTGGTGGTTGTGAAAAGGAAAACCAGAGAGAGCTTATGACATTTAAATCCATTTGAGAAATGCTGTATAATTTGACACTCCCCTTATGCATGCCTCAGATATAAAAATTGATTTTTAGGCATGTAATTGTATTTTGCGCTTGTTGGTTGATGTATAGATTTTAGAAACACAGTGTTGAAATATTTAAGTTTTAAAATGAAACCAGTACACGCATATCTCTTTGCAGGAAGATTTGTGCATTTTGCACTGTTTTCTTAAGATCTGTTTTCACATCAATGTTGTTCTGAGCCCTAAATTCCTAAGAGGATCTGGCATCTCTTTAGTAAGAATTTTATGTGGACATATTTCAATACAATATCTTAATACTCATGAAAGTAACTGTCGTTGCGACTTGTTTTCTTACTGAGATCTTAACACCTAACCGCTTGGCTTGTCAGTATATTTGAGTATATTTGAGAGCTCAGGCAGTTATCCCAGGGAGAGAAATGGACCCCTAACGACAATGCCTGTGGAAGTCTTAGAGGAAGTTAGCCACAAGCTAAACTGTACTGCAGTTTTCCTGTCTGTGTCTTCTCTGTTAGAGGGACTTGTCTCTGTCTGCCTCTTGCAAACAGAAGGACGTATTGACAGACATGTGTGCACAGATGTGCACACCTGGGCGTGCTGGTACCCACACACATACGCATGGAGGCTTCACCTACAATGTGTGCTAGTCTGGGAAATTAAACAAATATATGAGACATGACGTTTCTTCCAAAAATGTATACATAGTAATTACAGAATAATATGATAAGTATAGGACTAGAGTTCAGTGCAATTTTCAGGGACAGACTATAGAGGAAGAGCTCTGACCTTAGCTACTGCCCAAACAAGGAACATTGCACCTTTCACCAGTTACCTTTGTCCCCTTTGTACTCTCTCCAGCCCTGATTGGTTATACTCCTCAGACCAGAAGAGCTTTTCTTACCAGCTGATGAACACTAATGGCAACAATGAGGAACGTCAGACAGTCGCCCCCTGCGATTTTTCCCGTCTTTGTCTCCATTCCAGCCTCCTCAGAGGAGACAGCTGTGTGTGGTCCTAGCCTTTGCATCTATGCTTCTTTCCTTTTCTATCTTCTGAGAATCTGTACTTTCTTACTATCTTAAATGATTGTTCAATGCTGGTTTTTCTGTTTCACTGGGCAACTTGCATAAGTCTGTCATATTCACACCATCAAGCTTTCTGAAAACTTTCCACTGTCCTCTGTATATCATCCTTTGCCCTTTTTTTCCTTCCATATATAAATCTTGGAAGCGGCTTATATGTTCATCAGTGGATGCATAGATAAAGAAAATGTGATATTTACAGAGGGAAGAACTTCCATAAAGAAGGGTAAACTTGAGGCATTTGTGAAAAAGAAAAAAAAATAGATGCATCTTGAGACCATAATAATAAGTGAAATAAGTCAGGCACACAGGTTTAAATATTGGATAGTTTCTCTTACAAGAGAAACTCAAAATAGAAACAAAGAGCAAAATGAAAGATAATGGGAAGTAGGGAAATAGATCTTCAAATGGGGAGGTCATCAAGAGATGGATAGGGGCAAAGAAAGGAAGGGAAAAGGATAAAAAGAATTGAGATGTGTTATGTACATGTAACAACACCCCACAAAGAATGAGATCACTTGTGTATTGCAAACATGCACTAAGAAAGAAATGAAACCTGAATAAATTTAGTTTTATGCTAATGGAAGATAGTAACAAAGATGATTGATGTCACCTTCTTTGTGTTTTGTTTTTTCATAAACTACTCTGAGTGCTATGGTCATTTAGCAAAGTAGGTATTAGCATGTCTTAAGGTGAAATCATTCACATTCTTATCTGTACGTATACTTATGCATATCTTTAAAAGAAGTAATGTAAATTCCTAAACTAAGGTAAGAATTTTACTTATTATTTACTTCAGGGCAACATAGATCTTTGGGACCAAAAGATTCCAAGGTTAGAAGTCTGAAAATGGATGCCAGCATTTGGAGTAATGAACTCATAGAGGTAAATCCTGTCGAATTGGTAGTGAAGAAGAGAGATCTGGATAGGGGTATGCAGTGGTGTGGTGGGATTTTTTACATGGTCTTTTATGAAGCCAATACCACATTAGCAAAATGGCTATAACTGGATTGATAAAGTAATTCAAATAGCTTTAAGTAAGGTACTTGTTAAAACAAAAAAATACAAGGAGCTGTAGCAGTAATAACTGTAGAAAGTCTTGACAGCTTTTATAAAATTGAGAACTTTCTTTTTTTTTTTAATCTTTATTGGTACATTACATATATGCATCATGATTGCACTCCATAATGGGGATTTGTACCAGTATAAGACACAACTTAATTCTCATTTTTTCCCATAACCCTACCAACCCTACCGCCCGAAAACTTTCTTTTTAACTGAGGAACCATAACCATAGTGGAACCATACTGGAAATGTAAATGAAAGCACTTAGCAAAATTTACTATTCCTCATCTTGGCCAACCTCTGTGTGACTGCTGTCGAGTCGAATGTGCTGTTCCTGTGTCCATTCTCCTCCCACTTTTAGCAGCATGAGTCTACCTGCTGCATTTTGACTAGATGTACCTTAATATGAAATTGCAAGAGTAAGACTATTTTACCTGCAATTTACATGGCTTGAAGGTTCTTTCCAAGCTAATATTTCAGTTTTATTTGGAGTAGACAGGCTGGGTATACATTAAAATAGATATATCTGCATCACACTTCATCTTCCTGGAAGAATATCTTTCTTGAATTCTCTTACATTTTACACAAAGTCAAGCTTTAACTTATAATGAAAGCCAGCTTTCTAGAGATTCAAGTATATTTCATGAACTGATGTATATTTTTAAAAATATTTCAGCTTTTTATTGTCATTGGAAACAAAAGAGCGAATGATTTTTGGGCTGGTAACCTTCAAAAGGATGAAGAATTACATATGGACTCACCAGTGGAAAAGAGAAAAAACTTTATTACACAGAAATATAGAGAAGGAAAATTCAGAAAAACTCTTTTGGCCTCTCTGACCAAAGAAGAATTAAATAAGGTATTCAATGAAACATACTGTTAGAGAAGGATTTTGATGTCTTGTTAAAAGTATGCCAAGATTCTTGATAAAAAATCTATACTATTTAATAAATTATTGCTTGATTTTTATGTGTCCTTTTGTGAGACTGTACCCGTGGCTTCCCACTTGTTTTACATGAGTATTCATTATGATGGGCAGATACATTTTTCCTCTGTCAGCATGCTTTCCACTTAAAGCAGACTTACCTTCAATATTCTTAAAACTTCGAGCACTTTCTTTGTTTTACAGAAAATCTATTTTTTATATTGTAGTCAGTATCATTAATCCTGATGATTCATTCACTTTTTTACTGTAAGCTATAGTTTGTTAAATACAGTTGACTTGAAATCTTGTTTATCTCTTTGCAAATATCTTATGCTACCCATTTGGTCTTTTGGCAAAGATATTAAGGCAAAGATCTTTTTTTTTACAGTTTTTTGAGACAGGGTCTCGCCTTGCGGTTCAGGCTGGCCCTGAGCTCAGCCTCAAACTCACATCACAGCAATCCTCCTGCCTCTGCCTTGCCTCCCTAGTGTTGGGATTACAGGTGTGAGCCACCGCGCCCGGCACTGTGGTATGTGGTACTGGTTTCTGCTGGGGTGAGTCTCCATGCCCAGTATTGTTATGTGGTTACCTGCAATCTAACCCAGGTCCTTGCGCTTGCAAGACAGGCGCCTGGAACCACTGGGCTATGTTCCTGGCCCAAGGCAAAGATCTTTGTTAAGTATCTCCACCTCATTTTGTAAATTGCTGGTATTATTACTAGGATGCTTTTGGGTTAGTGATTTTATGCCTTCATATACCTATTTCTTTTAATGTTGAAATGATAATATTTGATTGTTTTTAGTTCCTTCACGTTTTTTTAATAGTCATGCTTGTTGGATAAAGATTCTTAGGGAAGCAATACTATGCTGAATATTTTGGGGAAGAAGAAACCTTTGTCTACATTTTGTAAAAAAAATGTATATATAAAGTTTGCTTTTTCATCCGTTAGTTTAGTTTTCCTAAAACAAGTTGCTTTCCTTTGTATATCTTTAGCATTAGTAATGTGGGGGTTATTAACTAATTTCAAAATGATGTCATTACAAAAATGCAACATCAACATGCGTTCCTAAGGTGAAGAAGAACCAAGAAGATGGGGCAAGAGGGTGGGAATCAGATTATTAGATGTAGATTGTTTAGTGACATATTTAAGATTTGGCGGGTGTAGTATTTTAAGTTAACCAGTTATACTCAATATTCATAGCATAACAAGAAGGTTTTATAAAACTAGGATTACCTTTAATATAGTTGTATGTCAGAGGTTCGTAAGTGTTAGATTTGGAAGGCAGTTGTGAGTTGGAAGAGCAGAGTTTAGCCTTACCTATTTTTTCTCCCATTGCATGGTAGGCAAATCCTGTTTGTGAGTCATTACTGATGTCCTGAGGTGAGGTCCTGTCTGTCACATCATGCAATTTCCATGTATGAAGCCATTAGATAAGTTTTAGATAAAGTGCTTACAAATGCATTTCACTTATATGTTTTAGAGACGTTTACTCTTTAGGACCTAAATGTGCTTTCAACTTATTAAAAGTAGCATGTTAGTGTCAGTGAGCAATTTTCAAAGAAATTATCTGTGCTGTTATTTTTGTATACTTGCCAATTACTGAATCCTCTTGTGGGTGCTAGGGATACAGCGGCATTAATTAGGTAAAAGTGGTTCTTTTATTCTGGGAATGACAGTCAAGCAGAGAAGACTAATAATAAATACCTTGGCTCCACTAAATGCATAATAGCAAGAAAAGTGTTATGAAGGAAAAGAATAGGGTGATGAGAAAGGGAATGAGCAGAAATGTGGCTGAACTCAAGAGGTGCTCGAGACAATCAGGGAGGAATGTGTCATGGTTTTTATTTTTTCCAATACTCATACTTTGCATATGAAGAAAATTTAAAGCCCAGAGAGAGAGAGAATTTGCATAAAACCCCTAGCAAATTATTACAAAATCAGTTGTAGGAATTCAGACTTCTTAATTTTGAGGTGAACAAAATTCCCAAGGTCAGTCTGGCCAAATTTTAAAAGATAAGTTCTTTCTTGGCGTTGACCTGCAGGGCATTAACCATGAGTGTATCCTGGAACTTCTTGGATTCACACTTTGAGTTTTCCTTGGGAACAGCTCTGGCCCTTATCTCAGTCTGTGTCACAGAGGGAAGAGTCACCAGCAATCTGTCCATGTGTAGTTTGTCTAGGTGGAGATAATGCAGTGAGTCTGAAGTTGAACCTTCAGGTGGAGTCAGGAAGCCACCGTCTGCACATGTGTAAACACAGGAGAAAACAACAAAATGCAGTTGCGAACTGCCATAAAATAGCACGGAACAGATACGGACAGAGGCAGCTTGTTATTTCAAAGAAAAAAAAATGTTTCTCTTTTGATGTTTATATAAGGGTGATATATAATTAAGTAAATAATGTTGTTTTATTGCCTGTTGCTTACTGTTCCTCCTCCTGTTCGTTCCTTGTCCCCAAAAGTGATCCTTGAGACTTAGCTTTCACATTCTCCAAACGCCATGATAATTTAACATTCTATAGCTTCCAATGAGGTTGGAAAAATCATTCTCGTGCAAACTATTCTGTGGATACCTCACTATACACTTCCAGTGTTTTAAGTTTTTCCTAGCATCAGCCATTATCAGAGTGTACAAATATAAAAAAGTATCTTTCTGAGCAGTTAGGATGAATTGGCAAGTTTGAAAGGAGAGCATCATAATACAACAGTGAACGAAAGGTTGGAGGTTTAGGTTGTAGTTGAAATCCGTGCCGAGCAGATCTTTTAGGACTACTGCCTGCCTCTGAGCCTGGCTGTCATGAGCCTTCTTCGGAAGAAAGAAAAGCAAATGTCATCTCATACATGAACTGTCAGACTCCATCCTCTGACTAGCTGGAATCGTCTTTACTTTCCTTAAAAGGTGTATATTTTGTTAACATCTAGGCCCTATGTGCTGCTGTAGTGAAACCAGACGTGCTGGAAACGATGGCTCTACTCTTCAGTGGTGCAGATGTCATGTGTGCCACTGGAGATCCTGTGCACAGCACCCCCTATCTGTTGGCCAAGAAAGCGGGACAGAGTCTGCAGATGGAGTTTCTCTACCACAACAAGTTCTCAGGTTGGTCCCTGGGGCCGCAGATGTCCTTCTGTCTTCTCGCATGGCCCTAAGAGGGCGGAAGCACAAATCTATTTTTCCTCTAACTACATCATTAGAATGCAACAAATATAATTACCAAAATATTCTCATGTTATTTCAAGAAAAAAGTTCAAGAAATGTATCTTTTATATTTCCTTAATCTTATAAATGGAAGACTAAAATAGTTAAACCTACATAATCATTTCCACCAAAATTAAATCCTATTTTCCTACATGAATAGTAAGTATGATTTCAGTTCATATTTGCAAATTTTATGCAAAGTAAAATAAATCTCTATATTCAGTAGTAAATTTGAAGTCATTTTTCTTTTAGCTTAAAGCTTACCTACATATTCATAAAGGAATAATTATTTACATACTGTATTATTTCATTTATTTTTCTAGATTTCCCTCAACATGACACTCATTCAGACACTGGGCTGAGTCAAGAGCCCATCCAGGCCACATTCCTCTGTGACTTCTTGTATCAAGCTCCTGCTTCAGCTTCTAAAGTATCTTCAGAGAAAAAACTACTTGATGGTATCTTTTCTATTTCTCATAGATACTCTTCCAGATAAAACTTCATTCCATTATCAAAATAATTGGTTTGCATGTTGATTTTTCTCCTTAAGATATTAGATGTAGTGTAGTGGTTGAGAGATGTTTTTTAAGGATCTATAAATTAAATGCTTCTAGATATTATTTCATGTGTGCAGCAAGGACTTAGTACTGTGTTAGATTACCAAATGAATTATGGGCAGAATTTGCTAATGTCTGTGTGGTGAACCAAACACATCTGTTTCTGCTTTCACATATTACTCTGAAACAACTAAACAGACAGACAAACCTAGAACTCAGTCCCTTCCCTTACAGATGGACATCCCAGCCAGTTAGACAATGTAGATAAACCCAAATATGAGGAACAGGCAGGTTTTTATCACAGCTTGAGCTTCCCTTGTCTGAAGCACGTGGGACCAGAGGTAATTTTGGATTTGGGGTTCCAGACATTTGTACATTTAGGAATATCATGTATGCACAGTTGGAGGTCTTGGGAATATGGTCCAAATATAAGAGAAGAAACCGTTGAGTGTTATAGCCTTTTGTTCATGCTATTTACATTTGAACTGCGTTGAGAAACATTGGCAGGGACATGTGAGGAGCCTCGTCTCACCAGACTAAGAGAGATTACCTTATCCAAGCTATTCGATGGTGGGCAACGATTGCCTTGGCAACCTAACATTAATTCCTGGGGTGACAGGAGTCAGCACAACTGCTCATCAGAGGGACAGTGAAGTGAAAACTCACTTTAGAATGTTAAATTTCGAGGCCTGGGATTTAGCTTAGTGATACCTGTTGTGCCTTGGCAAGCACAGAGTCCTCAGTTCAATACCTCCAGTACCAAAAGAACAAAAAAAGAATGTTAATCCTCATACTTGTGCATTTAAAGTGATTGTTTCAACATAAACTGTTTTCACATCATGTATCCCTTCTTGGAAATGCTTGGGACCAAAGGTGTTTCAGATGTCAGATATTTAGGATTTTTGAGATTTATGGACAGTTTAATCTTGAGCATACTTAGCAATCCAAAATCTAGTGTCCCAAAATTTAAACTTTTTGAGTGTCACGTTAGCACTCAGAGTGTTTCAAACTTTGTAACATTTTAGATTTCAGAGTTTCTGTTACATGTGCCAAACCTATATTTTTAAAAAAGGTATATTTCAAAGCAGAATTATGTTAGAATTAACTGTACTTCATGAAAGTTTCCTAAAATAACACCTGTTATTTTGTTAGTATATCATGTATGTAAGGTGCAGCACTGCTTTAGGTTCTTTGCCTGCATTAATTACAATCCTCTTAAAATTCTTCGATGGAGTTGAGGCGCCAGTTTCCACATTAAAAATGAAGGAGCTCATCATGCAGCAGTTTTACATTTGACTAGTGTTATAATTATTACCGTGACATTTTGGTCTCCATCTTGGCTGCGAGTAAGAGCCAAGAAAGAGTAGTAGGATGGAAAAGGACTGTGAACGCTGAATTCATAGGTAGAATTTTGATTCTTTCAACAATTGATTATTATTAATTGCCTTTACTCAGCTTAGATGATAATTGGCAAATTTTATGGAGATTTAAAAGATCTTCTGATTTCCTGTCAGTTTTACTTAACTAATCAAAGGGCAACTGATCAAGGGAGGTTAGAAGTAGCTGTATAACTTGTGGGTTGACCATTATAATTATTAAAGTAATTTAATAAAACAGTTACTATATCGTTCAATAAGGTTACACATTTCTATAATGTTTTTTATAAATAGTGGAATATCTTACAGATTAATTCTTCAAACTACTTCATTTACACAAAGATCAAGTTGAAAATTTGAAATACAGAGTCTTTTTTTCCTTAAGCTTTGCAGCATATTTAGGATAAATATTTTTATAAACTTATCAAAATGCTTTAATATGTCCTTAAAGGCACATATTTTAAATGAGTACTGATTTGATGTTGGAAGATTTAGGATTAAATTTATGTTTTTATCTTTTATAAATCAGCAATAAAATTTTTGGTTAAAAGTTCTTAACTAAGAGCAAAAACTGATGCTTCTATTCGGTTGTCCTTTGTTTTCTCTGGAGTGTTGATTCTAAGGATCCTTATGGGCAACAAAATTTATGGATGCTCAAGTCCTACTTACAAAATATTTAAGGTGGTATAGTATTTCTGCCCCTCTTCCTTTATACTTCAAAGCATTTCTGTTTATAATGCAGTTACCTAAAACATTCCCAACTGTGAAAATTGTGTGTGGTTATACTATATTCTTTAGGGAATATTGACTACAAAATATGCCTGTGCACACTCAGTACAGATACAGTTTTTTCTCCAAGTATTTTATATCCATGGTTGGTTAAATACATGGATTTGGCACCACAGATAGAGAGGCAGTGTGAGTGTGTAATTTACTCAGGGCTCTTTGCCCATGGGGAACATTTTTCTAGAAGTGATGTCAAAGTGAAGCTATGCAGCACATTAGAAATGATTTCATTTGAAAGTAATCTTCTGGCAAGGTATTTGCTTCTCTTGTGTTCAATTTTTCAACAAGGTTTGTAGTTTCCAACTCAAAATAGAACCTTTGCAGGCATCATTCTAGCCCCATTCGCATCACACCCCTTCTGGTGATGTGTACACGCCCTTTGATCACCTCACCTTTTGCATCTGCCTTAGCCCAGCTCCAGGTGTTTACAAAGCGGCCCTGCTAGTCTGTGATGTAAATTGGACCCGGTGGACCTGCCGCCCAAGATCATGTAGCGGCTTCTCATTCCTGTTCCTTATGATGAGCTGGGCAGATCTTCTGCTCCTTGCTTCACCTCGTGGCTTTTCTCTGTACGACAAGCTCACGTCCAACTGCCTGAGTCCCCTCACTTCCTAGAAATGCCATCAACACCTTCCTACCTGCTGTTTGCTCTGGAAGGAGGGTACTTTTCCTAGGGTGGATTCGTGACTCACTGAGGATCAGTTACTTCCAAGCAGCAAGGCCTCTGTCACCCTGCCTGAGTGTCTCCCACCACCCGCTCTGCTCTCCCCTAGGACACTACAGACTTTCATCACAGCATGTCCCCAGGAAGATAATGCCATCTTCATTTCTTTGTTTCTTCCTCCTTCTGTTGCTCAGTTTCGTTCAGCAGCTCAGTTGGGCATTGACTTCTTTCTGGCTCATACAGATTATCAAATCTTTAGTGTCCAAAACAGTGTTGACAGAGCAAATGTTATTTGAATGAGTGCCCATTTCTTTAAGTCAGTTACTTGCAGAGTAGGAACGCCAGTCATGTGACATGTTAAATGTTTTGTTCTGGACCTACATCAGTGGTTTGCTTGGGTTTTAATTACTTGCAGTTATCTGAGAAGTGAAAATATTAAATGGAAAATTACAGAAATAAACAATGAATAAGTTTGTATTATACTATGATTTTATAATTGTTCTATTTTATTATTCATTCTATTAATTTATTATTATACCTGACTTACCATGTGAATTTGGTTGTAGCTTTGTTTTTATAGGAAAGAACCATCTATACATATAAACCTACAGATAATGTATATACCCGCAAATGGTCATACACACACTGCTATCTATAGTTTTAGACATTCTAGAGTCTGGGAAGGAACCTCCCCCATGGAAACGGGAGGACTGCAGAATAAAAGATGTAATTGCTGAGGCACAGCATAATTTTGTTCAAAAGAACTCACTTAAAAATGAAAGAAGCAAAAAATTATGAGGAAGCAGTTCTGGCATTCTTTCCTCCTTTCAGGATTCCTGTTGAGGTGTTACTGTTATTGAATATACCAGCTTCATAGAAAAAGCAAATTACTTGGAAAGATTTTCAGATTATAGTGTGGCTGGCTGTCACCTTTGCCTCCGGAAGGCAAGCACCTGGACAAAACCACTCGGTCAGCACTTGTCAGGAAGTCTGCAGAGCGAAATGATTGGAGTCAGACAAAGGCTGGCAATAAATGTGTGCGCCCTTCAGAGAGCTACGCAGCTTCACACCGTCAGTTCACCCTTCAGGATTTCAAGTTCTTCCACCTCGTGGTTATGAAGACTGATTTGTATTTTCCTTTTCTTCTTTCTCAGTTTAGTGTTCGTGAAAGAAAGATTGATAGCTCTTGTAAACTGAAGTACAGAGCTGAATAATAGCATCCTAGTTGTGTTTTCCTTTTTTCTCCATCAACCATACTTTTCCCTTGGTATCTTACCTCAATTTGTTTGCACAGTGTTTGCTTTCTTAAAAGAAAGAGGTTGATACGGTTTACTAGAAACTATTTAGACTGTTTATATTTAATTTCTTAGCATTGAAGATTTTTGAAATGCTTTGTTCTATAAAAACCTAGGTTATAGAGTTTAAAAATGTTTTTCCAAAGCTGAAATGTATTTATTTAAATGAAAAGGCATCTTGATGTGTATTCATGATTTTGGTGGATGCTGAATTTCATCAGCTTAGGAAATTTTCCATCAGGAAACAACTTTGTGATTTCAAAATATAATAGTTTCGCCATATCTACTTCAGATTTATTGTGTACATATATATTAGAAGATATGACTTCTTCTCCACTCAGTACATTTTAAAAATACATGTAAGTTGTTCAAACATGAAACAGAAACAGGCATGTCATCTAGTGATTAAGGGTATAGCTTCCTGAATTCAACTCCTTGGGTTATAGTCCTTCTGGGATGCTAAATATCTGAGTAGCCTTAAGAAAGTCAATTAAATGAAGGAAGTGATATAATAATAGAACTTACTTGAAAAGCATTATTCTGGGGTTTCAGTGACTTAGCATATGTAGAATGGTTCATACCACATAAATATATCAGGATGATCATGATATTAAGCAGAAGGGCCAGTGGAGGAATTTCACCTAAGTCCAGCTGCCTCTGGCTTCCAGTTAGTTTTTGTGTGTAGGTGTGTTTTCCTACAGGCTGTAGCTGATAAGGTGCCCAGGTAGAGAATTCATACCTTTCTATTCCAGCATTTAAAAAGGTGGTTTCTGAACTTCTTAATCTGCTTTTGGGTAAATCCTGTCCTGTTTTTTTTTATGTTCTAATCTACATATCAAAATTGAACAGAAATAATCAGTTCATCCACTTTACGTGCTCTGATGACCAAGCTCCTGTCAAACTGCTGAGATCTTACAGCTCCCCATTCTGTGGTCCTAAGCTTATATTGTTGAACATGTTCTAGAAACTGATTAACCCGAAGACTCCTGCAAAAACAGAGGGTTTCATGGAGGATATTGACATTTCTTAAAAAGTCAAGATTACACATCTAAATTGGCCTAAGCAGACCAATATTGCTTAGCGTAATTTTGCCAAAACTTCTCATTGCTTCCCAAATCAATAGAAATGTCAAGACTTTCCACCACAGCTTTGTTATCCTAAGCCCTCTAAGGTAATAACCATGCCTGCCTTGCCTGCCCTTTGGCCAGTTTCAGTTATGGATATAAAGCTAAGAAATGCATAGACACGGTACTGCTAAAGGACTAAATCTTTTGGAGCCTGCATTCCTAATTTAAAATGAGTTTTGTGCACTTTTAAAACAAAATTTGTCATTTGCGTCCCAGGAAAATTTACATATTAGGTTATGCATTCGTGTTTACTCTGCGCATCTTTCATTTGGCACTGTTTGTCTAAGGCCTTGAGAGGTTTCCCACTTGTCCACTGCAAGAGGTGCATGTCACTGGAGGCCAACTGGGGGCCTGGCCTCTGCCCGGAGCCTGCCCCCTGGTTTCTTGTTTCCTGCCTTCCTGTGTAATCTGATTGTCCAGCCGCATAGGATTTCCGTATTTTCCCCATTCTGTGACTTTACTCACACTGTTCTTTTTCAGAATTAGGATGTAAGGACTGGAGATTAGCTCCAGTGGTAGTGCACCTACTTTGGATGCACAAGGGCCCACGTTTAATCCTCTGTACCACTAAAGAAAGAAAGAAAGAAAAAAGAATTATGATAATAATTATAGCTTTGAGTGCATTTGTGTTTAGAAATGTGTCTCCCACAAAGCCTATGGAAAAGCTGTATGTTTTAGAAGGTTTTTTTTCTGGTCACTCCAGTTTGAGGGTGACTTCCTCCTTGAATAACAACCCAGAAAAGACCCTGACAGTTATCACTCCACTCACATCTCCCCTGTCATGGGATTACAAACCTACAGTGACAACAGTTGCTTCTGCTGGTTCTGATTCTCCTCTTCAGGTGACAGTCTGTGTCCCAGGACATAGCCATTCTACGCCTTTCACGTAGGGTTTCTCTCTGCACTGTGTGTTTTCCTTGTGATACGTTGTCTTTCTTCTGCTTACCACCACTTCCAGCTGAGTTTATAATGATATGCCAAAAAGTCAGTAATTTGTTTTTTCTTTTAAGTTTTTACTGGTTTGACTTGATTAGGTACAGAAAATTGCAAGTATAGAGAAGAGCTTCCATATACTTAGATTATCCAATTACTAATATTTGTTTAATTCTAATTTTTTCTGTGGATGTGTTTATATGTATAGTTACTCTTATTCACAGACATGTTTTTGTATATGTCTGCCTCATGCTGTGTCTATGCCTTTTCATATTTAGAGCCACTCAGAGTAAGTTGCAGACATGATCTTTTTTACCCCTGGTATCTAAGTGTGTATTTATTTTTACAAGGAAAAATAACCACAGTGGGCTGGGGTTTTAGCTCAGTGGTTCCAGTGCCTGCCTTGCAAGCACAAGGTCCTGGTTTTGATCCCTGGTAACCACATGCAATAATGCTGAAAGTGGTGGCTCACACCTGTCATCCCAGAACTCAGGAGGCACAGGCAGGAGGATGGTTGTGAGTTTAAGGTTCACCTCAGCTACATAGTGAGCTCAAGGCCAGCCTGAACTACAAAGGGAGACCCTATCTCAAAAAAGCTAAAAAAAAACAAAAAAGAAAGAAAGAAAGACAAAAATAGCCACTGTAAAATGATCAGACTTAGGGAAGTAACTGTTCTATAGATGTGTTTCATATATCAACTCTATAGACTTTCTTGACCTTTATGTTTATAGATCTCATGTATATTTCAAATTAAGAATGGAATGTTGCTCATGTAATTCCATTCTTTGCATTAACTTACAATTTGATATATGTCAGTTTTTGGAGCTCTAAAATAGGATAATGAAATTATAATTGAAAAATAATTCCTTGTATCTAGAGACACTGAAAATTCAAGCAGTTTTTCCCCTCAGAGTATTACTTAATAAAGGTGGGGTTGTAGCTCGGTGGTAGAGTGGTTGTCTACTTCAGTCCCCAGCACTGCTGCATCCAGCCTATCTCACTGCCTCTGGCTTCACTCTCTCAAATACACTTTTCACAGTAAGCAGAAAGTGTAAAAGTCAAAAACGATTGTTTAATGTTATCCCATTGCTAAAGCCATTTCAATCATTGCTATCACCTATCAAATCAAGAATCAAGAAATTTCCCTTAGGGCTAGATGTAAAGTTCAGATTTTGTGGACCAACCCAGCTATGCTCTTAGAGTCACCAAGTAACTGTGACAATGCATGAACAATGTGTGGCAGTAAAACTTGATTTACAAATGCTAATGATGGCACACTTTGGCCTGTATGCTATAATGTGGTGAATGACTGTGTACAGGACTCATTTTACACAATTTTGTTTGTTTGAGAGAAGGTCTCACTGTGTAGCTCAGGCTGGCCTCGTACTTGCAGTGATCTTCCTGTCTCTGCCTCTTGAAAAGGACTGAGATTACAGCGGTGAGCCACCATACCCAACTAGGATACATTTTATATGACCTAAACAAAACATAAGACCCTCTGAGTCCTGACTTCTTCCTCTGCACACCTACCTAATCACTAGGTATTGTTTTACATTTTATGAAAATTTTTTTTTCCTTTTCATAACTCTATCATAGGTAAGCTTTTAGAATTATTTCACAACTATTTTATGGATCTTCCTAGTTCTGTGTTGATCAGTAGTCAGTTTTTGTTATTATAGTGTTTTTGAGAAGAGAAAATGTGACAAGTTTGTACTCTATGTCATGCTCTTTAACCAAAATTGGGAACTTATTTATTTGAATCTAGTCAAGATTTAAAACCATGTATTTTTTAAAGTATATTTAGATTATAGGTCAATTTTTTTAAAATTATGTTTCACTTTAATTTATAGAGACAAATAAAAAGTGGTGTGTTTTAGAAGGAGGCTTCCTGAGTTACTATGAAAATGATAAGTCTACTACACCCAATGGCACCATTAACATCAATGAAGTCGTCTGCCTGGCTATCCACAAAGAAGACTTCTATTTAAATACTGGGTAGGTCTACCATTAAACATCTAAAAATCAAAAAGTATTCACGGACAATTACTATACCAGGTAAAGAGGATTTTGTTAACATTTCTGGTCTTTAGTTTTCACTGTAAGAGGATTTAATGTTATCTTGAAGCCCATTCATCTTGGTCTATAAATATTCCTCAGGAAGTACCTAAAAGGTGATGCATTAAAACATACTAGATGATCTGAAGGAAAGGTATTTGCATCTCATCCTAAGTAAATTTACTATGTTCCAATATTTAGCACTTTGACTTATATGATTTAGGTATTATTTTAAATAGTTGACTAATGGCAACATTTATGAGTTTGCTTAATGAGTGTCACCCAATGAGAAAAGAGATGAGAAAGTATGTTTGGTGATGTTAGAGTAAAAAAATTAAATATATTCAAGAGCATATTCAATGCTAAATTTCTTAAAGATCTACTTTAGCATTTTGATAGTATGATGCTGGTGGAAATATAAACAAGTACAACTGTTATGAAAATCAGTGTGGTGATTCTTCAAAAAACTATAAGTAGAAATTTCGTTTGATCCAGATATTCTTCTAGGTATCTTGACAAAAGAGTTAGAGACGTTTGGGCCGGGAATTTAGCTTAGTGGTTCTGGCCCATTGTGCAAGCACCAGGAGCCGGGTTCAATCTCCAGTAACCACATACAATACTGGGCGTAGAGACTCACACCCAGCAGCAATCAGTACCACATACCACAGTGCCGGGCATGGTGGCTCATACCTGTAATCCCAACACTCAGGAAGCAGAAGCAGAAGGATTGCTCTGCTGTGAGTTTGAAGCTGAGCTCAGGGCCAGCCTGAACTACAACGTAAGACCCTGTCTCAAAAAACCTAAAAAAAAAAAAAAAAAGAATTGTAGACATTATATTACAGTGATATATGCATACTCTTGTTTAGAGCAACACAATTCATAATAGAAAAGTCTTGGACTCAGCCTGTGTATCCATTAAGAGATGAATGGACAGAGAAAATGTTATATTTGTGAAGTGGTACTCTGTTGTAAAGATTTATAGGAAGATGTATATACCTTGGAGATATAATGTTAACTGGAATAAATCAGACACACAAGCTTAAAAATTGTATGATTTCTCTTACATGAGAAACCTTATGTATAAATAGAGCAAATTGAAAGATAGATCATTAGAAATAGGGAGATAGATCTTTTATAAGAGTGAAAGAGACCTAGAAAAGGAGGGAGTTAGAAGAAGGAGAGCAATAGGAAGGAGGAAAAAAATAGACATGACAAGTGATACACCAGGTTTGGTATATGGTAGTTCTCCACTTCTAGGTAGTAGGACATGTATTTAGCATGTAGCAGGATGAGTTGGAATTACAGATGAGGAAATATGGGATTTGGGACATGAGATGTTATTCTAGTGTTTTTTATAGTAAAAAGATGACATTGTGCCCTCAGATGAAATGATGATAGAAGATCCATAAATTAGGATGAGAATGGGACTATGAACAGTTTTTGGAGCACTGAGAGTAATGCAAGGAGTTATCTGAATGGGAAATGGGCTCTGAGGAGAGGCTGTGTCAAGCCAGTCAACTGATGATAAAGTGTCCACAACATCGACAAAGCCATGCTGTGGTGTGATTAATCAGAAAAATGGTCCTCTTGTCTAATCCAATGTGTCCCATTTACCTCATTTAAATAAGATACAAAACAGTAATATCATAGATAAGTTTATTTCACCATTACCCAACCATTAAAGGAATTTAATTAAAATTTTGACATTGGTGTTGTTCTGGTAAGAGCCAAGCATAACTGATAATATCTTTTTATTCACAAATGCTATAGGCCTGTTTTTATCTTTGAGATCTACTTACCCTCAGAGCGTGTGTTTCTATTTGGAGCTGAAACATCTCAAACTCAAAGGAAGTGGACCAAGACTATAGTAAAGGTATTTAAATATTTTACTGTACAAATCAAGAAAAGATTCTGAACTTAAGGTCTCTAGTTGAGCTTCAGGAGTCCAGAAAATTTTAAATAGGATTCAGGGAATAAAGTCCATACTTCAGTAGATTGTCAAAGACAGTAGTCAGAGAAGGTTAAAAGCCACCTTCCTGCTGTCTGGAATAGACAAAAAGACATTCTTACAAAACTAAGATCATGCTTTTGATGATTAAGATATTTTTAATATTGTAGAGTCATTTCTTTGTCTATCTTTTTATAGGCAGATATTTTATTCATGATATACACAAAAGGAAAAGGAACTGATTGAATAAAAGATATGAGTGGACAAAAGCATGGGAAGTTGACATTTTGAAAAATGCCACAAATTAACAAAGAAAATGTCTCCCTCTTTCAACTAAGTATATATTAAGAAAGAATGGCTTAAGATACTGCTATTTGAAAATCAGTGTTCGCTGCTTGCTTTTAAGACTGATAGAAGTGTAAATTTTTTGAGTTTTGGGTGACTTCTGAATCTTTAAAGTAGAAAAAAATGGCGTGATTTTTAAAATTGCTTTTATAGCTGTAGATAAGGAAGGAGTTTCTGATTTTCAGTGTCTTTATTACTTTTCTGTATTTGTTTTAACAGCATTTTGTTCCCTTTGTTGCTGAAAACCTAACAGAAGCTGATTATGATTTGATTGGTCAACTGTTCTACAAAGATTGCCATGCCCTGGATCAGTGGAGAAAAGGCTGGTTTGCTCTGGATAAATCTAGTTTGCATTTTTGTCTTCAAGTGCAAGAAGCTCAAGAAGATAGAATGCACTTAAGACGACTGCAAGAGCTCAGTAAGATGTGTTTCTCAACCTCTTTGACATATAATTCTATATTGTGTACAACACTGGTAGCTATTATGGCAAATTATAACTTTATGGCTAAGTAGTAATAATAACTATGTTTCTCTGGATATTTTGTATAATTTAAAACTATGATTATGTTTTCTTGTTATCCCTCCAGCAACCAGCACAGTGGTTCAAAATGGGGAAAAATTGGATGTCTTGTTCCTGGTAGAAAAGGGGAGGTAAGTGCCTTTTGCTTTTTAATCATTTATCTCAATAAGTCTGGAGATTGAGATGCAGTAATTTGAATGTCTTCTTGGAAAAGAAAGTGATATTTTATACTTTGGGAAAGTTTTTCTGAATTATATAACTATGTACTTGTTTTGTAGAAAGATGATACTGATGAAGTATACATGTATTTGTCAAAAAAGATCTAGCTTCCCTTGGGGCATTCATATTTAATTATTTGGAAAATGATTTGATATTTCTAAATATATTTTTAGTGTAGGTATGATACACATAATTAATATCTTGAATTCATCTATACATGTGGGTGACAGATAGCTAGAACTTTTATTTCTTCAGTTTATTGTTTTTCAGGAAGTATTAATTATTGACTGTACTTCAGATCTTTCATAATTTATAGGATGCAGTGAATAAAATACAATTTCACAGCCATCATGAAGCTTAGTAGGGGAATAGAAAAAAATAATTATGTTATATCTTGATTATCAGTTTTAAATCCTACAGAGAAAAACAAGTGAAATAGAGTGTCTGAAAGAGTATTCTATTCTCATGATGGTGATAAAAGAGGGAGTTTTTAGTAAAATACCTGCATAAAGTGAAGAAGTGAACTGTGCAGATGTCCAGACACTGTGATGGTGGTGTCGAGACAAGGGTCGCTAAAGAGGTACAGAGAGGTTTCTTTAGGTCTTTTGAGACAGGGTCTCACGTTGTGGTTCAGGCTGGCCCTGAGCTCAGCCTCAAACTCACATTACAGCAATCCTCCTGCCTCTGCCTCCCGAGTGCTGGGATTACAGGCGTGAGCCACCACGCCCGGCACTGTGGTATGTGGTGCTGATTGCTGCTGAGCATGAGTCTCTACACCCAGTATTGTATGTGGTTACCGGATATCGAACGTGGGGCCTTGCACTTGCAAGACAGGCACTGGGACCACTGTGCCAAATCCCCGGCCCAGTGTAGAGAGTTTTTTGATTCACATATGCAATTTGTGCAGACAATCTGCTGTAACTGGGGAGGTTTTGTGAATGTGAGGGTGGCATCCCAGGCTGGTTCAGATCAGGCCAAGAGGTCCTGATATGTACATATTTGAATTTGATTCTAAATTTGATAGGAATCTGCTGAGGTTGAGAGCTGGGAAATAGTGTGGAGGAGCTTTTGAATGTACTGTGAAAGAAAAGTTGTCAGGATCTGTTGGTATATTCCGTTAGTGTAAGATTAATTAATGACCAAGGTAGTGGGCTTGCGTCAATTTGTGAAGAATAGTGTTTTTGTTTTTGGTTTGTTTTTCAGATAACAAGTATATGCAGAATAGTACTCTTTTTCCTTCTTTATTTCTTACCATTTGGATTAAAAAAAATTATAAATCCCAAACTGTTTTAGAATGTTCAGCTCTCTAGTAGCTCCAGATAACTTTTTAAGCACACACATATGATATAAAATACAGGTAAATCAGTTTTTCTCTTTATTTTTCTTGTAAGTGACAACAATGCTGACTTTTCATGGTTCTTTGAACCTATCTGTTATACAACTTCATAGGAGGAAAGTCAGCCTTAGCAAGCAAAGCATATCCTGATTAAATGTTTATGTTAAAATAAGTTTTTTTTAAACTTACAGACATAATTAATCTTTCATTTGTACTTATTTATTTCTCGGGTTATGATGGTTAGTGACACTTTTGCTTTTTGTACAAAAGCAAAGTTCATTTTCACTGAACTGCAAGAATATTGTTCACTGTGTGTGCATAGGTACATTATAGCATGATACAATTGAACAAGCACGATTTTTATAGTTGTTGGTTAATATTTGTGGAAGGCTTGCTGCTTGATACTTCCTTGATAGGAAAGCATTAACAGTGCAGATTTGAGATCTGAGCTTACAGAATTTGTGCTGTTCAGTGGACAAGTATCAAATTGATGGCCAAATCTATAATTTCTTTATTATTTATTGAGTTACTATCGCCACACTTTTTTTTCCTACTATTTTAAAAACTATTTTTTTTAATCTGTGAAGGATGTGAACAACTTGTTGATACCGAGGTTTCAGTTTAGCAGTTAGCATACATGACCTAATTCCTCAACCTGATGGATTTTGTTTAGTGCTTATTGTATACAGCATATTCACTTATTATTGCAAGACACATAAGTCAGATGACTAAGTGTTTTTTTTTTTTTTCCTGTATTGACCTTTGTTTTGAATTGCAGAACTCAGGGATAAAAATTCATTTGTAATAGTTATTTTCTGAGTTCCTAAAATACTGTATAGCTTATCCAATTCCAACATAATGGTCATAGGAGCTTTCTCACATTCTTGTAATAGTTTAAAAATTTTTTAAAACCTGTGTAATACTAGCAAGTTCCCTTATGTATGTATGTGTGTCTGTGTGTGTGTGAAAGAGAAGTATAAGGAATAAGCAAGACTGAGAGCAAAGAAATGTGATAAATACATAAGCAAATTATATCCTTAATCTTGATTAGCAATCCTATAACCAGTTAAAAGCACCTGTGTTCATTGCATAGTTACATTGCATCATAGTTTATTTGCTTTCCTGTTTTTGCTAAATCCATAGTAACTTAGATATCAGTGAGACAATGATGACAGTACAAAAATATTACTATTATGTCAGACAATATTTTAAGTGTTTAAGTAGTCTTCCAGTGCCTGTTAGGTATTGACAGTTGCCTAGTTTTGTTTTGTTTTGATTGGTTTTGGAGACAGGGTCTCACCATGTAGTTTAGGCTGGTCTTGAACTCACTATGTGACCCAGTCTGGCATGAACTTGCAGCAATCCTCCTGCATCAGCCTCCTGAGTATGACTGTGCTTTGCAAGAATTATTTTTTAATTTCTCATAAATAGCTTCATCCTCAATGGGCAAGAACTAAAACTTTTCACACTACATTCAGGAACAAGACAAGAATGTCCGCTCTCACCTCTGCTGCTCAGTATAGTGCTAGAAACGTTAGCCACATCAGTTAGTAAGAAAAAGAAATAAAAATAATAAAGATACGAAAGGAAGAAGTTAAACTGTCACTATTTGCAGATGACATGATATTCTATATAGAGTATTCTAAAAACTCAACCAAAAAAACTGCCAAATTTAGTAGCATAGCTGAATATAAGGTCAGTGCTCAAAAATCAGTAGCCTTTGTATATACAAATAACAGATTCAGTGAGAGAGAAATGGGGGGGTTCAATCCCGTTCCAATAGCATCCAGAAATGAAATATCTAGAAATCAATCTAACAAAGGAGATGAAAGACCTCTACTCTGAAAATTACAGCATTTTGAAAATGGAGATAGAAGAGAATAACAGAAAATGGGAAAACATCTTTTGTTCCTGGGTCAGAAGAACCAATATTGTCAAAATGGCTATACTCCCACAACTCCTCTATAGATTGAACACAATTCCAATTGAAATCTCAAAAGCATATTTCATAGGTCTAGAGAAAAAAATACAAAATTCATCTGAAACCATAAGACATCTAGAATAGCAAAAGCAATTCTGGGCAACAGGGACATGGTAGGGGATATTGTGATCCCCAACCTGAAACTATACTACAAAGCCAATGTGATAAAAGAGCATGGTACTGGCAAACTAACAGACCTAAGGATTAGTGGAGTAGATTAGAAGATCCAGAAACAACTCCAGATACACTGAGTTGCCTCATCTTTAACAAAGATGCCAAAAACCCTCAATGGAGGAAAGATAGTCTCTTTAACAAATGGTGCTGGAAAAAATGGGCTTTAAACTGCCCAAGATTAAAGCTGGACCTGTAATTTTCACTGTGTACCAAGCTAAAATCCAAGTGGATTAGAGACCTAAATATTAAAACAGAAACACTGAACTTGGTGCAGAACGGGTTAGGTAGAACTCTTGGAGATATTGGCTTAAAGAAAGACTTCATGAACAAAACCTCTGGAACACAAGAATTGGCAGAAGAAATCAACAAATGGGACCTCATTCTTTTAAAAAGCTTCTGCACAGCAAAGGAAGCCACCAACAGAGTGAAAAAGCAACCAACAGTGTGGGAAAGAATCTTTCCTGGCTGTTTCTCAAAGGACTACTCTCTAGAATATATAAGTGCTTAAAAAAAATCAGCCCCCCCAAATTTAAAGACCGAATTCAAAAATGGGCATCTGAAATGAACAGATACTTTTCAGAGGAAGAAGTAAGAGCAGCTAAGAAGCACATGAAAAAATGCTCAACATTACTGGTCATTCGAGAGATGCAGATGAAAACAACACTGAGATTTTATCTCATTTCACAAAGAATGGCTGCTATCTCAGAATTAGGCAGCAATAAGTGTTGGTGAGGCTGCAGAGAAAAAGGAACCCTATTCTACTGTTGGTGAGAGTGTAGACTCGTACAACCTCTGTGGAGATCAGTTTGGCAGTTCCTCAAAAAACTAGGTTTAGAGGTCCCATTTAACCCTGCTATTTGTCTGCTAGAAATATACACAAAATAATTGCAAGATTCATAGTACAGTGACATATGTGTATCCATGCTTATAGCAGCTCAGTTTGTGATAGCTAAATCTTGGAAACAGCCAAAACGTGAGTCAACTGGAGACTGGATAAAGATGTCATTCTTTTATAGAGTGGAGTATTACTCTGCCATAAAAAGATAAGACTGAGTCATTGTTACTCAAATGGATGTACCTTCAGAACATCCTCAAAAGTGAAATAAATTGGTCACAGATGTATAAATGTAGTATCTTTTCTCTGCTATGAGAAAATGAAGATGTAAATGAGTTCTAGAATATGTCGTACATATTGTGAAGTAGAAAATATTTAAAAGGAAGTGAGGTATAGTGGTAAATAATGAGGGGAAAAATAATATGGTAATTAAAAAGGAAATGAAGCCTATTTATATAGGAGATGAGGGATTATAGGGTAGGTAGGAGAATGGGAAAAAATGAGAATTAACTTGTATCATATCATAGACTGGTACAAATTATCAATGCTAAAATTGACTATGATGTGTATATATAATGTACCAATAACGATTTGTGTTAAAAAATAATTATTTTTTGAAATCAGAATACCTTTAATTGAGTGACTTACTCTGTAAATTTTATTTTCAAAAACAAATGTTAGGTGTTAAGTTGCTAATATGTTTATACAGATCATTCTTAAGAATCAGTTCAATAAATATTATATATCAAGAATCTGCTTGTATGTTGTAAGCTACTAATATGTAAAATTTCCAAATTAGTAGAAAATCAAATATTCACCATAAATTTTACTTTATTTTAAGCATACATGCAATTTCTACTTACTTTTTGATAAAAAGAAGTGAGATCAGTCGTGTGACTCATCTACTCAATTGGTGGTGAGCAGATGTTGGTACGGTAGCTGGCAATTTCTCAGCACCTTGTGTCTTGCGAGGTATGATCATGCGTTGACCTGTTTACTTGTGCACATACTATTTATGTACATGTATATGCCTATGTGTGTATTATGCAGATACATAAACTTCAGGCAGTGAGTAGTGGAAAAGGAACAGATTTGTGAAGAGCTTAGAAGATAATGAGTTTATCTTTAGCCATATTTCATATGTTGTGCTCTAAAGAAATCTACAGAGAAATTGCTAAGAGGAGGTTATTTTTAAGAATCAGATATTTGCAAAGTTTAATGAGGTAAACATACTGATTCTGGAGTTACCAGTACATAGAAGGGAGATGGTGGATCTCTTATGAGAAAAAAGTTATGCGTTAGACACCGGACAAATGTACATATTTTGGTAGTGGAAGGAGTTGTCAGGGGGGATTAGCTGCTTGTTATACCAGGGGCCAAGGCAGAAACCAGCGGAGTGGGTCACACAGCCCAGGAGGAGTACAGCTCTCCGCCTCACAGCAGGGATGTGTTTGAAGAAATGCGTCATTAGGCAGTTTCATCACCGAGAAGCTAACAGAGCCCAGGATGGTCCATCATGCACACTGTGTTCAGTGTGTGTATTAAAGTCAGCTGCTTCCAGGGCCATGGGGAAGTACCACGGTGGAGTCCGTCTGCTTACTTGCAGGAGAGAGGAAGAGATGGCAGAGGTGCTTATCAGATGAAGGTAGGGAACCAACCAAATGCTGGAGCAGCTGTTGAGAAGTATGTGGAGAATGTCTACAGGGTAATAGGGTTAGTGAGGGAGACCCTGGACCCAGAAAGACAGGCATGTGCGCTTTGCTTTGTGGAGCGCTGCCATGTTTAAAGAGACATGAAATGGGAGAGATTCAGTGTACCAGAAGGGACAGGAAGGGTACAGTCTTTCCGCCATAACAGTGTGAATGAAAAGAGGACTTGATGGATAGTGCTGGACCCTGGTAGGCCTCTGAATGTGGCGTTGGGATGTGGAGAGATGTGAGTTTGCCAGTTTTCAGCTTCTTTGTGAATGCGAGACAAAGAGGACTCCAGAGTTCTTGGCCGGGGTGGCACTGGGTATGTAGTGATTTATCAAGTTAGGAAAGCTTCACTTCTCTCCAAGTCCGCTAACACAGCTAGGTAATTATGAATGTGACTGTGGAAGAGCTCTTTCAGTACCACAGCAAAATACTGGAGATCCATTGCACCACTGTTTTCATGACTCCTGGGCCCATGGGTAATAATAACTGCAAGCTAACGTAGGTTGCGGTTGACTTGTTGGTGACAGATAAAACTGGCTTTTGGAAATAAGACAACTTCTAACTATTCATGTTGATGGCATACAGAGATATTGTGAATAATTTAAAAAGAGAGAAACCAACCAGCTATTGATTTAAACCTTTTTTTGTTAGTAATCAGCTTCATAAGAGTTTCAAATCCTAAATTAATGTATTAATTTCTCATTTTTCTCTTTCCTTGCCTGTTTTTGATTAAAGTGCTAAAAGAATTAATATATATTAAATGCAAGAGGAGAAAACTTTCTTAACTGGAGAAGTACATAAATTGATAGTCACCTACTGTATATAGTTTCTATTTAAATAAATATTTGAGTCTTTATGGTAATTTTCCCTATATGCAGAACATGAATGTTTTAAGACAGAAAAATATTGCAATAATATTTTCTACATGCAGAGCATTTTTGCTCTAAAAAGCTCCAAACAGAAGGTGTTCCAGATGGTGGCGCTTTAAAGTGCATCCTTTGTATTCTTTACAAATTTATTATTTTGGGAAATAAAGCTTTCTTGATTACACTTAAGGGTTTCTGGCATGCTATTTGATACTGTTATTGGGACTTAGGATTTTGTGTTTTGTGTTTCAGTCTTAATCAGGATTCCTTTGTTTAGAAAAACTGTAGTTTTGAATATCTCATGCAAATTAGTGCTTATTCTAGATCAGAAGGTTAGTAGCCATTTTCCTAGACAGCAGACCTTATCTTCTCTTTGTCCAAGAAGTTCAGTATTTTTTTCTCACAATTCGAAGGCCATTTCTACAGTTTCACTCACTTTCTGTGTCTGTGTTTCTGACAATGAGCTGCTGTGTTCACCATGTTTACTTCCCTTAGCTGCAGATCCTATTCGACAGCTTGCACCTACTGTTAAGCTTTTGTTGAGGAACTGTTTGCTTATAGTAAATATAATCATGAATAACTCAGCTGTGTTATTGGAAAGAAGAACAATGGTGTGTTTGCTGCTGTTGTCGTTTTGTCTTTTTGCTTCCGTTTCATTGGTCAACCAGTACTATAGCATGTTGCACTCGAGTGTCTCCCAAGGCTGACTACATTTCGAGTTTAATTGCAAATCGTACACATAGGGAAGCTAAGATTGAGGAATAAACACTTTATCAATCTTTTCAACAATTATGGAAAAGCAACTTTTCTCATTTGGGGAGGTTATCACCCTAAATCTAAGATTCTTTATTTTGTATCAGCTTATTCCATGCGACCCTTTTCTTCCTTTGAATTGTGTTTTAAAGGAGCTAGCTGATGTGTTAGCAATCCTCCTGAGGCTGAATTATCTTAAAGTGGTTTCTAAATTGTGCATGTAATTGCAAATTAAACAGTAGCCAATTGCCCACAGTATCAGCTTGAGTGCTTTTGTAACTTTCTGATGATTTAATTCTTAGAGGTGATTTAATCTTAGTGTTGCCAAGACAAACAGGAGATTCCCACCTCCCAGCATACTCACCGCAGCGAAGGACCAGGCAACTTAGAAAGTGATTTTAAAGAAAGTTAAACAAAATTATAGAGGAGAGAATGTGTAGGTACTGAACATAAAAGATTTATATTATTTGGTTATGAAAAAATATATGAAAGAATGAGACATCTTCAAGCGAGGGGACAAGATTTGTTGTTTAAGAGAAACATGTTTAACTGGCTGTAGAATTGGGGCTAGAATTTCAGTAGGAATAAATGAAAGAGCAGCAAGACCAAATATTCTGATGTGTTCAGAGAAACCAGATGACCTGGAGAGCATCTCGATCCAGGTGGGCCTTGGCCTTAGGGCGTCAAGTTGGAGCATGAGTCAGTGGCCCTGGACAGGTAGGTAGATACCGTCCTACATGCACAGTACTTCACAACCTAACTTATTCCATGGATAATTGTAAGCCTTGCACAAGGGTGCTAATTTTAAGTCTTTTACAAGAGTACAGAGGACCTATTTTAAAATATCTTAAAAATTACTGCTGTGAGGGAGGATTTGACTTCATTCTATAGTCAGCAGAGCATGGGTAAAGGCTGGGAGCAGGCTGGGAGCAGAACGATCACACCCCATCTACATGTCCTTGATACTGTCTAGAGATAATCGCAAAGTGGGACCTTCTCTTACCTAAGTCCCCAGGGACTGTCTAAACTCCTGTCTTTAGAGTTAACTGTCATCATATTTCCTACGCATGATTCTTGTGACACGGTCTCTGCATCTACACGTTTCCTTAGTTATAGGTATTTGTCTGTTTCTCATTAAAATTCATCTCTGGGCTTCAGTTTCCTGTCTGAAGGAATAAAATGAAGTCCTTTATCTACAGTGAAGATAATGTATGGGTATTAAATGCTTTGGGGTATTTTGCCATTTCTTGCCAAGAAGGAATAACTGGCATATCTATTTCCCCATTTAAATAACTAAGAATGCTGGACAAAATATATAAAATAGCTCCTTTTACCCTTTGTGTTTATAAACAACCAGAGTTGTGCTTGTATAGAGAGGAGAAGCAAATGAGGTACTTTGTCAGATAACCTTGACTTTATCTGCAGGTTCTCCTAGCCCATGGTATAGGAAATAGGAAGCCCAAGAAGAATCGGCTAGTTCTGCAGGTAGGAGTATGAGGCGTTTGAATTTATAGTGGTGAGTATGAAAGCAGAGGGAGATATGCTGGCACTTTCAGAAATTTTGTGTACACGTTCCTTTACATCTTTCCCTTGATATCAATTTGTGTGTCTGTAGTGTGAATCTCTAAGAGTCCAGGCGGAAGTAACTCTTTGAATGTAATGCATTAAATAATGTCTGAAGCCTGGACAGAGTTCACATCTGTGCAATAAAAAGTATTAAAAGAAGTTCTTTCCAAAGAAGGGAAATGATGCCAGTTGGAAACTTAAATCTATGAAAAACAATGAGGAACCTAAGAAGGTGTTTCTAATTTATTTAAAAAATTACTGAGTTAGGTACAAAATCAGTGTTCTATGGAATTTATGACAAGTATAGAATAGTATAGGATGTAAGTGAGAAATAAACAGAAAATATTTTAAGACTTTCATATGTGAATTGCTAGACACTGTTTAAAGTTAGAGCTCAGCAATGCAGTTTGAAAACCCATGAGTAGTCAGTAAGAGAGAAAGCAAAGAGGCATAGATACTAAGCCAATAGTGGAGGAAAATACAAGCATAAAAAAGTAATCCATAAGAATCCAAGGAAAAGAGAGAAGAGATGAGACAAGACATAAACACTGACAGGATTATTAGTTAAAATCTAATCAAACTCATAATTGCATTAAATAGCAGTTATCTGAAGCTATGGGGTAAAAGAAAATGTGGTATAAATAAAAATTTTTGTAGGCATATTACCATTCACCAATTTCCAAGTATTCAGAATATAGGAAGTACTTCCCCTGCGTTGGAACCCAATTACCCCATCATTCTTGGCAATGTCTTTACAGCGATGCTTTTTTTTTAGGTACAAGGCAGAAGTTGACAGAATAGATTTTAAAAAGTAGGACGTTGCATATAACTTTGCAAAGAAATGTTCTAAAGACAGGTTGTTCACAAGAAAAGAGAGAGAAAGGTATGCTTCCAGATCATGCGTGTACTAGCGCAAACATATTAATACTATGTTAGATTTCAGGACAAGTAATGTTAGCAAAGAAAGCCTGAGACACTTCCTAGCAACAATAGTGTTAATTTTGAAGGAGACACACCTGTTCCAGGCATCACACTATGGAAGGTTAAAAAAAGAGACAACCAAAGGTCCAGGAGACAGCACATAATGATACTGAGTGAGGAGGTCAGCCTTCACTGCAATCGACTGCTGGCACGAGAAGAGCGAGAAATCAGTGAGGATATATGAAGTATGTTTAAGAAATAAGGTGAATGTGTAATTAAAAAGTATATTACAGTAAAAGACACATTGCTGTTAGCCCCTCTCAGAATACTCCCCCTTCCTTTGAACACACTTCTGGCTGCACAGGGCTACTTTCTGAAGCGATATTGAAAGTCTTCTTTGATGGATGGCTTTTATTGCAGTGCAAGGGCTACCTCTGTCCTCAAGCATTTCCAAACCTTTCCCTTTCATGGTCATTCTGACTTTGGGGCAGAGCCACAAGTTGCATGGTTTCAGGTGCAGTGGGTAAGGTAGATGGAGACCCAGTGTAATATTTTTTTGAGCTGCCTTTCTGTTGGATGACACTAGGCAGCAATATTTTTATCACACATCATCAATACTAATTTTAACAACAATACGAATGAATCTTAAAAAAATGTTGCATTGAGTTAAAGAGCCAGAAGAAAAGGATAATATTGAAAAGGATAATTTTCATTTATATGAAAAGCTAGAGCTAGAAAACTAGCAAATAATGGAAAGCAACCACATTTTGCCTAGTTTTGTGATTAGAAGTGATTTAGTGCAGTTAGTAGGCGATTTTATGAATGATAGAGATGTTCTATAGTGAATAGGTATTTCTTAAAGTGTTTTCAGGTGTACAATTAAAACTAGTACATTTTACCATATTAAAACTTCATATGACCAGGTTGTCACCCATACCGATAAAATTTCTATAAAAAAACCACCTATGATACTTACTTCAATGCTTATTGTACTCTACTGTGAGAGGTTACTTAGTATTAACAAAATACATGGTGGACCTTTCCAAATGTTTCTTCCAAAATCACACCCATTATATTTCCAGTGTCCTCACAAGGCTTTCCAAGATACAATGAAAACTATACCTTCTTTGAAAAAGGATATATAGTGGTAGTGGTACTTGGTTCCAAATTTAATTATTTCCTTGACTTGGGTTGGAAATTGATATGGATGAGAACTGAATCAAATTCAATGATTAGGTTCAGTCTTGACAGTTTGATTAGGTTCTCATCTAATTCATTTTGCACGCTGAATCATGGAAAGAATTAAATTTGTGAAAAGAGCTTTCAGTTTATACTTGTTATTAGGAGTGACTCTGTAGGATCATTTTCCAGGTTCATTTCAGTAATGTAACTTCTTGGTGAGTTGTTTGGGAAGTCCTGTTTTGTGAACCTGTGATAAGAAGACAAAAAAGAAGCCACATCCGAGTTCAGCTTCTACAGTGAGGGTGTCATGAAGATCAGGTCTTTACAGTGCTGTAATTTTTCAAGTAACAAATTATGCACTAGGTTCTACCAGAGGAGACCAGGAAATGTTCCTTCTTAGCTCAAATTTAATATTCCTTCCTGCCCTTTGCATTGTGTAAATTCTCTTGGGTCTTGAGTTTCCAAATCATAAATGAAAGGCTGAACAGCAAAATTTCCAGTTCTCTGGCTTAAAAGCTCAACAGAAACAAAGAAGGCATGGTTTACAAGACTGCCATATCTACTCGTTCCTTTAAGAGACTAGTGAAAAATTTGATTTGTGTCATTTGTTTTTAATACACTTTAAATACACATTATAGATAAAAATACATGTTTTTACTCATAATCAATTAAAAAATTTTGTCATATACAACTCAGTTTGTACATATATTCAGTCATGTATTCTCTAGTCTTTTTACTAAACACATATTTTCATGTATGTATGTATGCTAAATCACTTAACCTTTTCTTGTTGTGATTTAAATTTATTTCCATGTTTAGATGTTCTAGTAAATGTGTGTCTTGGAATGCACATGTGCATGCAGGAGAAAAGGCCCAGACAGATATTGGGAGAAGCAAGTATTGTATCTTCATTTCAAATTATGTCCTGTAGTAGAGTCCTATGATTGAAATTATGCTTGCATATTTTAAGTCACTTAGTATATATTGCCAAAATTCCCTTCAGAATATCTAATAAGTTTACACAGTGGGGCCAGGGATTTAGCTCAGTGGTTCGGGCACCTATCTTGCAAACACAAGGAACCAGGTTCAATCCCTGGTAACCACATACAATACTGGGCATGGAGACTCACGCCCAGCAGCAACCAGTACCACATACCACAGTGCTGGATGTGGTGGCTCACGCCTGTAATCCCAGCACTTGGGAGCAGAGGCAGGAGAATTGCTGTGCTGTGAGTTTGAGGCTGAGCTCAGGGCCAGCCTGAACTACAAAGCGAAACCCTGTCTAAAAAAAAAAAAAAAGTTTACAAAGTGTATGTTCATCTCCTGAGTCTTTATGGAGAAAGTTCACACATTTTACATCTTTGACAAGTTACTTTTGACATATAACTGTTTCATATGTTTAATGTATACATCTTTTATTCTTAGGTTGGCTTGTGTGTACTGGCAATTTGTATTTTTCTGCAAATTATCCTTTCATGCTTACAGCTGTTTCTATAGATGACAGGGGTTTTTGTTTTCATATAAATGCTTAGGATATTTTCTTTTTCAATAATGTTGTGGTATGTTATTTGTTCTTAAGTTTTATTTAAAATGTTCTTTATGAGTAAAATTGTTTTTATGAAGCCAAACTTATTGATCCAATTAGTTGTGAAGAAACTTACGGTTCTTGTCAGTAGACCAAGCTAAAATATGATTGTTAACATTTATATTGCAATTTGGAGAGAATTGTTATCATTAGTTCTAGGATTTAATTTCTAGATCTTATTGAACTGCCTCAATTCATTATAGCAAATAAGAATACTTCTTTATATGACTTTGAAAGATATTTGGAACATTTTGGTTGGGGAGTGGACAATTAAAATAACAAATTTCTCTGTAATTACAGTTTGTCAAAATAACTTTTCAGATGATCAGAATACATATGAAAATTTCCTTGGAATTTCTATCCAGATAGTTCAAACACTTAAAATTACAAAGTTGGCCAGTTTGTGCTGAGCGTATCTTTTGATGCTTTATTTGATGTGCAGAGTTCAGAGATGCATCAGAGAGGAAAGTTGTTGAACTGATGCTATTAAATGTCAGATATCTACTGCAATAGACAATGTATTTTAGGATTCACTCTGACAGGTTGACTCAGGAGTTAACTTGTCATTACTTGTTCTACACCTCACTAGTTCACAAGAAGACAGCCAAACTTGTCATCAGGGGATTTCATCTGACTAGAAAGAAAATTTGAAGTCTAAAGGTTCACAGTTAGTGACAGAATTATTCTAGTGTTGTAGAACTATTGTGTTTTCAATTTCACTCACAACCTCCCATGGTGATATATAAATCAGTAAATACTTTCGAAGATTTTTTTTTTATATTTAGAGCCTTATTATCATGTAAAATATATTTTAAAAAAACAAGAATGCCAAGTTTTTATTTTCAACTAAACCTGTGAATTTAGAAAGATACAATTTTGATTAAGTGAACGTAATTTAGGAGGTTAATATTTTTCAGGGGAGTTATGAGTCCTGCCATTTTATTTCAGTGTACTCAGAGTAAAAGATAATGTTAGGTCCATGCAAGCTGAAACACGGCATGAGTGTTAGAACAAATGCTTCAAAATTAAAATCACGGAGCTGAAGGCTAGGGTTGCTCTGGTGGTGGGAAATACACACAATAGATAAGGACGTAAGCAAACCAGAGAAAAGGATTCCAAGCACAATTGTCAGGAAAAGATAGTCCTAGCTAGTTAGGATACCCCTGGATCGGAAAGTAAAATAAGGTAATGTTCACTTTGACTTCTTAAAAAAGCATTGGAAGAAGACAAAGGAAAGAAAGACATAAAGAGTTTTAAAATCATGGCCAAGATGGGAAACTTGTGACCCACTAGGCATAAAGGAGATCCGGGACAGAGGGTTTGGGAATGTTGCTTGGACAGGGTGCTCATGCTAGAGTAGCCAGAGAGAGGTCAATATGTATTGCTCAGAAAGGAAATGTGATCCTTTTAAAGAGTGTCTTGAGGTTAGAAACTATCAGATACACTCGGAGGGCAAAATACAGGCCAGTTCATCAACATGTTTTACGGCAATTCATACACGATGTCAGCTCTTCAGAAAGCTGTTGAGAAGGTGAGCAGTAAGGACTAGAGGACTGGGGAAGGAATTCCAGTAGGACTTCCCATGGCTATTGTAAGGAATGATGCTAAGATCTGAAATCAGACAGTTTTGGAAAGAAGAGGCAGAATGAATATTTTGGGAGAGTAGAGTCAACAGGATTTTGTAACTGAATTTATGTGGTGGTGTCTATGGAAAAAATACACTGGATATAATTACCCTTGAATCACTGAGTGGAGAATTATGTGTCAGCAGCAGTTTAATAAAGGGAGGGAAAGTGTTCGGCAAATTTGTTGCATAAGATGAAGGTTTTCAAAAACAATATTTATTAGAATTGTTCTCCATTACTTAGTTTTGCATCAGTTGTGTGCTGAGTGAGGTGCAACTGTCATCCTCAGTACACGTGACAAACAGTCACAGACAGGTTGCCAAGGAGTCCAAGTTACAAAGCAAGGAAGCAGCAAAGCTCAGAGTTCGATTTGGAAAGTCTGACTGCAGTTCCCTGTACTTTTTGTGCTCCCAGACACCTGCTTTCTAGCAGGATCTGCATTGATCCAGTTACAGAATGGAGATGGAGATGTGGGGGCCCTCAGCTCAAGCCATTGGTCTAAGTGATTCACTCCTGGGGTCCATGGTGTTTTGTGGGTACAGAGATCCCACACAGCCTTGTTATTCAGAAAGAGGAAGTGATCTTGAGACCGAAAAAGTGACTAGAAAGATGAGAGAAATCCTGATGTAATTATACCATACAAGCCAAATCAGATGGTAATTTTTTAAAGAAATAAAATCAGCACTGATTCTAAAGTCTTTGTAAAAGAAGAAAAGCTAGAAATATGTCAGAAGTTACTAGTGTTGTTGCCATTCCATTTTGGTATAGTTATTCAGAAACAGAATAAAAAATTGGAGGAGTTGAGCAGTAGTGTGTAAGTGGGCAAAACTTCCTTATTTGAGGAGGGATATGACTGTTGAGGCAAAAGAGTGACTAAGAGGAAGCTGGTCAGGGGTGGAAAGCAAAGGAAAGTTCTTTCTGTTGGGTGAGACAGGATCGTATTTTTGTGCATTTATGGATATTCTGTCTTGAAATAAAAATTTCTTTAAAAAGAAAAATTCTGATTTAAAATGCTTTTAAAACCTTACAGAACATTATACCTCCACGGGCATAGCAAGTTGGATTTCACAGTCTGGCATACTGCAATTGAAAAAGCAGCAGGTACAGATGGTAATGCATTACAGGATCAGCAGCTCAGCCAAAACGACGTCCCCATTATTGTGAACAGCTGTATAGCGTTTGTCACGCAGTATGGTATGTATCACACAGTTTGTATTCAACTCGTAGAACTCTGGAGTCATTCTTACAGTTTCCAAGTGACACCTCCCCTGGCCTGGAGAAATGCCCTTCGCTTTCATAAATATGCTTGTGAAAAATAAAAGCATGGTCCCGTTCAGCTAATTGTCATTCCTTCTTCTGGTAAAACTCATTTGAACTCTATAGTGCATTTGTACCATTTTCTTCAGATGCGTGAACATATTGAATAACATAATGAAGGAATATCTTGTACAATGCACCTAAATATAGTAAAGATAATTGTTTAGAGTTCCAAGTCTAGAATAAAACTTGGAGTAATTCACTGGCCTAAGCACGAATATAGAAGTGTAAAACTGGAAAAATATGTAAAATAATGATTCTTTTGACATGAATGTGTATTTATTTAATTAAACATTCTGTTGGTCAATTTTTTTTTAAATTAAGAACCATGGCTATTATTAGTTTTGGTTTATTTGCATCAGATAATTTTAAGAGTAAATAGCAAGTAAAACAATATATTTCTACATAGTCCATTTAACTTTATATGGTGCACTATTTTATACTGTTACGCATTTATTTCCAAATTATTGAGTATCATTAAAATTTGTTCTTAGTTACATGTATTTTCATATTCTAAAAGCAGATATTTCTCAGTTATTAAATGTTGTCCATCTTTTAACCTACAGATGGATGCCATTTATTTAGAGTTCATGTGTGGAAAGAGTAAAATGGTTAACTTAGTATTTTTGAAGATGTGTTCTCCTGTTGTTAGAGATGTCTTTGGTGTTATGATGTGGAAAGAAGGCATAGCTAGTGAGAGGGTCACAAAACATGCCTTATTAAATGTTCTCAAAGACGTAAAGATAGGCTTAAAAAGTTAAAGACAAAGCCATGGAGCTCACGTTGTAAAATGAGAAACTGAGAGTACTGCTCGGTCATAACTAACGAGTACTATGATAAGTCGTTCTCTTGAATTAAAGTTGTAACATGAGTGTTTCAGTCTTTTCTAAAGAGAGTTGATATGTTAAGTATCGTACTTCAGATATAATCCAAAGTAGTTATTATTAATGTCCACATTCATTGGACTTGTATTGTATCTCTGGAAAATATGTACCTGGTCCCACATGTGGCCTTACTGCAGGCAGGTCAATGCTATGACAATAAATTTGTATTTTTTCAACATCACTTGAAATTGAGGGAATAGAAGCTCATCATCTTTGTTTATTATAGGTTTCCAGTATTTACCACACTTGTATTTTACAGGTGTAAATGAATTGCACATATATTATGTCTTAGCAAAGCATAACTTCACTGAGAATTTTCACATCACATTAATTGCATAACAGCATAGGGTCTTTCTTAAACTGGAAAATGATCAAAATAATTTGAATAGCTCCATTGTATCCAATTTAATATTTGTCTCGGGAAATTAGAAGTTTCCTTGTGGTGTTTATTTGAATTTAAGACCATTAACTATTTGGTTACTTTCAACTAAATATCATGTATTATATTACTTCATAACTCTAATGCAAGGTACATTAATTTGCACACTAAACTAATAAAGCTAATGTGATTAGAATGTAGCATACAGCTTCATTATTATTAGCATGTATAGAAAAGAGTGGATATAGTGTGGGGATTTAGCTCAGTGATTCCAGCACCCTGGTTCAAAAAAAAAAAAAAGATTGGATGTAAACTTAGAAACTGCCATGACTATAGAGTACAGTGGTTGGCTCACAACTGTATGATGGTAATTATTTTGAACATCTTGACTCTGTTAACATTCACAGGCCAGATGCTCTTTACAACATGGTTTGAAGTTGAGCAAGTGAAGGGATAATTTTTAGTGCTATACTAAAAAACTTGTTAAAAATCAAGTACAAGAGTTACTTCTTGGGAAAAGTTATTTTAATTTTCATGAACAAAGTTATATTCATATTTGATCCAGTTAACTGAACTTGATATTGTACTAGAAATCCCCTTAACTAGGAAGTAGATATTCTAGAAATATGTTCATAGGATTTTTTTTTTCCTGTGGATTCACTCTTTTCTTTTTTTTTTAACATTAGTCATTTATCAAAGAAGTTTTGTTTTGTTTTGTTGAGACAATCTCCCTTTGTAGTTCAGGTGGCCTTCAGCTCCCTTTGTATCCCAAATTGGCCTGGAACTCACAGTGATTCTCCTGCCTCAGCTTCCCCAGTGCTAGAATTATAGGCATGGACCACTTTACCTGCCCACATAGAATACTTGTAAGTGGTGGATGTATTCAGAAAACAAGATAATCTGTCTTCTAGGATTTTATAAAACTGTGGAATAGAGAGACATAAGTAAGTGAACAGGCAGTAATATCTCTGTATCCAAAATTATGTGGTAAGAGGTTCAGGAGTATAGGAATAAATTTTATTCACAAATGGGTGATAAAAGAAGGCTTCATGTTTATCATTTAAAATTATTTTTCATTAAATTTGTTTTGTTAAATATACCTAGTGATTATTGCAAGAAGAGTTGCGTGCAGTAGGAAGGAGTTTAAGCTAACTCCTGCACATTTTACATATCTCAATAGAATCTGCTTTGTCTTACAGGCTGTGGGAGGGCATTGTCTCTATGGTTAAGCTCGCTAGGAGCATCGGCCAGCCTATTTCTCATATCACTTTGTCAGCACTGTGCAGACAGACTCTCGGGCTGTGAGAGAGGAAAGTTGGGAGTGGTAAAGACAGTGAGCAAGCAAGTGCGCAGAGCGATGGCCTCTGGGTTGCGGAGGAGAGGACAGCATCAAGTGAGAGCGTGAAGAATAAGGGCAGCTTTTCCTTTAATATGGAGATTTAGGAAGAAGATTCTAACTTACAGTGGGAGGTTGAGGAACAATATAAAAATGCTGGTGAGGTGGCAGATGGGACAAATTAACTGTATTGAGTTTTTTGAAATTGTTGATCGGGATATGAATAACACAAATGTATCAGTGTGCATATTGGATGAATGTGTAATGATAACTACATATGTATGGGTATTATGTGTGTGTGTGTTTGTGTGTGTGTGTAATTTTAGAAATGAGAACCACGGTCAAAGTGTATATAGAGAGGTTGGAATGATGAGTTTGAATGGATTCATTCACTCAGAATTTTCTGGGGGAGTGGGGAAGAAGAGAGAATTGCAGATGAAATCTAGGACTTGCTAGTGAAGACCAGATGAGCAGAATGAGAGAGAACTGGGACAGCAGCTCCAGGGGGAGGGAGGAGAAAAGATAAGAGAAAAGATTAGAGATGATAATATTATACATGCTGTGGGATTAAAAGAATTTTACAGATTCCTCTGATGTGAGTGCTGCAGTTACTTCTCATTAGCTATGAACTGGAAAGTTAGTAGTGAGAGGGTCACAAAACATGCATCTAGAAGAAAGACCTTGCTCATAATTCTTGATGGCTGTGTGTCGGACAGAGTGGGACTTGGCCACAGAAAGGAGGTTGCTTGGTGACAGGGTCCATAGGCTGGTGAATCAGTGCAATCGATGCATGCAGGAAACCTCATGTGGGTGTGGAAAGGAAGAAGGCCAGACCTTGGGGAGGAGCCAGTGAGAAGTGTTCAGGTTGTCCTCAGAGCAGGTCAGCATTGTGGGTTCTGCCTGCTGATCGATCCTGCTATGTTCTTGGCTTGGGCAAAAGGTCAAGATGAAAGCAGAAGGAAACTAATAGACATGTATGAGGATGACAAGAGAGGCTCTGTCAGAATGGAGGCAAGGTCAGACTCTAAGGCAGGAGTTGCGAACGGGGCCCTAGATGTAGCAGAACATTTAAGAGACCATGAGGAATCGGAGGTGTTCTGGCCAGAGTCTGGCTAAAACCTGAGAGTGGAATTTTAGTTAGTCAGGTGTATATGTTAAATACTGAGATAAATGGCAGGAAGCCTCTCATGTCCTGTGTAATAATTTCTTCATCTTGTTCATCACCCCGACATAAAAATGTTTTCTTTCAAAGCAGATTTTGAATTTATATGATTTTTTCCATGTAAGCTTTTATTTAAAAAATTAAATTTATTGGTACATTATGAATATACATCATAATTGCATTCAACATTAAGAATTTGTACCAGGGGCTGGGGAGTTAGCTCACTGGTTCCGGCGCCTGTCTTACAAGCGTAAGGACCCGGGTTCGATCCCCGGTAACTACATACAATACTGGGTGTGGAGTCTCACCCCAGCAGCAACCAGTACCACATACCACAGTGCCAGGCGTGGTGGCTCACACCTGTAATCCCAGCACTCGGGAGGCAGAGGCAGGAGGATTGCTGTGATGTGAGTTTGAGGCTGAGCTCGGAGCCAGCCTGAACCACAAAGTGAGACCCTGTCTCAAAAAACTTTGCACCAGAATATGACATGACTTGAAGCTTTTTTTTTTTTTTTAATAAAGGTTTGGGATGGAAGTATATCTATCAAAAGAATGGCGATCCTTTGCATGTGAGCGAACTCCTGGAGCATTTCAAGAAGGATGCGAGGAGTTTTAAATTGAAGGCCGGCAAGCATCAGCTGGAGGACGTAACCGGGGTGCTGAAGAGGTTCCTCTGCGACATTGACGATGCGCTGCTCACGAAGCAGCTCTACCCCTACTGGGTCTCGGCCTTAGGTGAGGCAGTGCAGGGCAGACACGGCGTTTGCTCTCTGACAGGACCATTCAGCTGTTCAATCTTCAGTTCTCCAGAACTATCAGGGCTCTTGTTTATCCTGTGTCACTTATCTGCATCATTCGTCTACATGAGCATAGCTTTTTACTCTTTCCTCATTGTCTCAAGATTCCATCTAATGACGAGAACCTGAGAAATAACCCTAGAAAAGTAGTTAAGAAATGATTCTTTGGGTAGTATTAGATATATGTAAACCTGTTTCATATACATTAATTTAAAATAATTGATATTATACTATTGAAGTATTACAGTACATATTTTAAAATGTAAACAGTGCCTGATCTCCTAATCTGTTTTCATTTTTCTATATTTGTGTTTTTTCTGAAATATATATATATATATGTATATATATATACACAATGAATTTTAATTTTTCTTAGGAAAAAAGTTTCCTACATATGTATTTCATATGATAATTTTCAGTCCTTAGTTTTCCAAATTGAGCTTTGATTTTAACATAATTCTGTCTGTTTCTTAAAATTTCAAGGTTGTTTTGAAAAATGACTTCTGACTTGAGCTCTGTATTATTCCTTTGTTGAAAAATAGTTCTTTTTATTGAAAGTGTTCATTTTAAAATATAATTAATATATTCAAAAGTATCAAAGTTGAAATCATATCACAAGATAGCTACAATTTGAAAATTATTCCTATATTGACCTTTATTACTTTCAGTTTTAAAAGAGTGGTAATGTTATTAAAAGAAAAGCTTTTATAACTCTAAAGACTATCTTTTACTTACTTCCAAACATTTCCAAGTCAATAAGGTTAATTGTGACCCCTAAACCTGACTGAGAATTTCCTGAAATATGAGATATGTAATTATATAAATATCTTTCTTCAAGTCCACTTCCCTTGCAACATTTACTTTTGCTTTTTAATCATTTTATTATAATTTATAATAAAAAATTATTTGTACTGTCTCTTTTACGAAGCTTCGCATTTCATCTTTATTGTAAAATCAGTTACCCATGATATTTAACAAATAAGTTTTTGCTAAAGCTCTCAAATGATAAAGAAGTTTTTGCTGCTATTGGTCTTCCATGAGGAGGTAGCTAGCAGTTGGTAGACCTGCGTCAGAAAACAGGATTCCCCTTTCACTTTGCTGTGGATTCTTGGAGGATGTACTGGGAGTAAGCTTAAGAATATGAGGCTGCGCAGCCAGTGTATGTTTTGCCCTGCAGCCCACATAACTAAGCCAGATGCTTCAGAAGTGCCTGCCATTGGCTCTGACAGGGATGAACAGTGACTTGGAGTGACCTTACTAAAGAACACTCTTGGGTCCTGCGCAACTGATCCCCGATACCATGCAGTAGCATATCCTACTTTTTTACACAACTTGTTGGGAGGGCGGGGTAATGGGAGAAAGTCAGAATCAAGATATATCATGTATAGGTATAAATTCGCAATGATCAATGTGATCATAATATTCCTTAAATGTACCAATAAGCTCAATTTAAAAAAATACTGTTAAATTATTTGAATTCTGAACCAGTTAAAATGTTTCTTGAATTTTTTATATTACTCATAATATTTTCTGAGTTTTGGGTTCTGTTTTGTCTTTATTTTGAAAATACCTGTGTTATTCTTAGAGGAGTCTTTTAAGAATATCTCACACTAATGTGATATATTTTTAAGTGTAGAAATATTAAATTTTATTGAATAAAATGTATTTACTCCTACAGCAATAAACTAGAGTACATAAAGGCAACTGTTTATATTATAGTAGGAATAATAAATAATCCTTACATTCTTTTGAATGTAACTGGAATAATTTCCCTTAATTGTTTTTAGAAGTCATTTACTGCAGCACTTAATTTTGATGTCTGTTGACTCTTCTGGATCTTTTGTGCAGGATAAATCCATACAAAAAGGCATCACTTGCAGTTTCGACTAGGAGCATATTTAAACAGTGTGTCACAAAGTTTCTTATATCCCACCGATCCCAGTGTCCTTTAAAGATGTCTGAAAACTTAAAATCATTAATGTATAATTGGCCCTTTGTGCACAGAATAGATAGTGTTAAGCAGGACATGGGAAAGTTTTAGTTTCCAAAGCAGTGGAGAACTGATAGGAGTACTGAAGTGCATTTCCTTTGAGTTGCAAAATCAACAGGAACTGTTTCTTGGAATATCATCTTCATTTCGTACGTCAGGAGAAGGTAGGACTGAGCAACCACCACACATCCATAGAGTCTAGAGCTCTGAGGGGTTCTGATCTCTAGTTTCTCTGCTGATTCGCCTTCTGGAATTAGAAGAATGCAGGGAAATTCCTTCTCATCTTCTTCTTTGGGGACTAATTAGTTTCTGTCCACAGACAGCAGGGCCACCACCTTCTAAATCTGGATCATGGTGTTAAGACCTGTATGTGACTTCTTCCATGTCCCTGAGCTTCTTCAAATATTTGAGGAGAGCAGGGGTAGTAAAATTCCCTTTACATGGATCAGAGGGTAACCCCCATTTCTTAGCTTTGGAATAGTTAATTGCTTCGGGAAGATCATCATTTCCTAAAGAATGAAGATCAGAAATGGCACTTTCAAATATAAGTAATAAAATCTCTTGATAGGCAGAGTTAAATTGCTTTTCTCTTAGCTTTTCAATTTGTGCTCCAGTTTGAGTAATTAATTGAATGTATTCATATTAAGTTAAAGTTTCAGAGAATATAAAATAGAAGATAAAAAATGGACCTTCATTTTCAGAGGGCTTTGCTTTTTAAATTCTAAGAACTGTAGGATGTAGCCATGGAATGATTATGTAAATAAATGCTTTTCCAGGATTATAGGCAATTACTTTATATTTTTCTGCTGAAGCCCTATTTTAACATTTATTATAACACACTGTCATTAATAACTTATTTTAAAATACTTTTGAAAAGGTGATTTATTATATAAATGATTAGTTTAAATATAAAGATTTTTTTTTCCTTCCAGATACACAAGATGATAAGGAAAGAATTAAAAAGTATGGATCATTTATACGCACTCTCCCAGGAGTCAACCGTGCAACCCTTGCAGCTGTAATCGAACACCTTTACAGGTGGGTAGATTCCTGAACTTTCCCAGACATGTTAGATATAACAATAAGTTATTTCTTCTTAAAGTTGGGTAGCAACCTTCTACTATGACTATACTATAGTCTACTTGACTATGACTTTTACCATACATTAAGACTTTTACTGTTTTAGTCATCTTCACTATAATTAAAATCATATACTTAGGGCCAGGGATTTAGCTCAGTGGTTCTGGTGCCTGCCTTGCGAGTGCAAGGGCCTGGGTTCGATTCCCTGTAACCCCACACACCAATGCCAGGAATGGAGACTAACATCCACCACCAATCAGAACCACATACCACAGTGTCAGGCATTATCACTCATGCCCAGCACTTAGGAGGCAGAGGCAAGAGGATTGCTGTGAGTTTAAGGCTGAGCTCAGGGACAGCTTGAACTACAAAAGTGAGACCCTGTGTCAAAAAAGAAACAAACAAAAAAACCATACACTTAAATGATACTGGAAAATTTCTTATGTGAATCAGAAATAATCTTATGTAAAACCCCCAGATACACCCATTTTAAAACTCATTTGAGTACCAGACAGAGAAGGGAGGGATTATTTTTCACTGTCTTTTGCAGATACAGTCTGTAGTCTATTTCTGTCTTTGGAATGTGGGACAGATTTCAATATAGAGAATTTTGAAGTTTGTAGTGTGGAATTATAGAGTGATTGAATGATTGAAGGATCAGGGTTCTCCCAGAAATCTGTTTTTGAGGGCAGTATTTTCTTCTGGTATGTTCACTATAAGCTTTTATCTTTTCTTAAAAAATTCAAATCTTTATTGGTACGTTATGAATACACATCATCATTACATTCAACACTGAGAATTTGTACCAAGGGTGTAATGGTAAATAATGAGGGGAAAAAGAATATGATAGTAGTAAAAAAAAAAAAAAAAAAAAAAAAAGGAAACAAAACTTTTATCTTTTCCATATTGATTTATATTTTACCTGATTCTTGATATTTGAAATCAGATGGATCAGATGAGGATCTATTTAAAATTAGAAATATTTTCTGTGTCAAAGCATGAGAGTAACTCTTCATTTGAAAGGAAATAAGTAAAACAGTGAATTAAGAGATCTAGAGGAGGATGTTTAAAAATAACCTTTTAAATTAAAACTATAGTTTGGTTTCTGTGTGTTAATCTTTGCAAGAATTATTATAAAAACATTTTAAAAGTGTAAATTATGCTTAAGGAAATATATTGTAGCTCCCATTATGAATAAAATATTCTCTTGAATACATTTCTATAAAGCTGTCTAAAAATATCTTACTTGGAATCTAGTTTAGAAACTTTTCACATGTTGTCTTTTCTCTATCTTTTTCAACCACTAGTTTTCATGCAGCATTATAAACTCTTATTCTTTTAAAACTTATTTTCTGGTTTTGTTCTGTTTTCTTTCTTTTCTGTTCACCCCTCCACCCTTGGCACTAGGGACTCTGCTAAGCATATGCTCACTGCTGAATTACATTCCCAGTAAAACTGATTTTCTTACTGTGTTATATGAATATAGTCTAGGAGATACTGGGCAGATTTTAATATAGATAATTTTGTCATGAAGCTTGTAATTCTAAGGGAGAGAAGGAGTGAGTCACTGTGACTTGAATTCCAGGGAATGTTTATATACTTCAGATTTTAAAACAAAATATCAGCTGGGCATAAAGTTGGAGAAAACATAATAGTACAGAAACAGACACAATGGTAGAGTCACAGTCTCAATTTCTTGGAAGGCTAAGCTGGAAGGAACATTTGAGCCTAGGAGTCCAGGACAGTCCTAGAGACCAGTCTGGGTAATGTAGGAAGATCCTGTCTCAGACACACACAGAGGAAGAGTGAAGGCTCTCTTCAGGGACAGGTGAGTACGAAGAGACAGAGATGAGACCACTGCATTAGGTAGCAGGAGGTCGTTAAAGGCTTTTCAGGTCATGCATAAACACTTGGATTTTCTCCCTTAAAGTAGTGAATGACAGGTTAAATTTGTTTTAGCCCAGTTCCCTCTGTGATCACCCTGATTGTGAGAGAAAAAGGAACTATGTAGGAAACAGTTTATTTGGCTTTCTGATAGAAGGTTTGAGTGAAAAGAGACTTAACACTTGGGAATACTCACACGTGGGCACGAAGAAGTAAAGGAAGAAAAATAGATTCTGTGTTCTACCCAGTTTATTCCATAAGTGAAGGCAGTCTCAGAAGCTAAAAATAAGAGAAGTAGAGCGCCAGGTGGGAATGGTGTTACAGAAATAGTCCCAGTAAAGGCGTAATGTTTGATAATGTCAAAAGTTTGAGGTGAATGTGGGTAAAATCAGGTTGATGTAGCATTTCATTCAATCCCTCATCTACAAAAAAAGATCACTTCTGCCATCAGTAACTTCTACTGAATTTCATTCACCAGAGATATATCAGGCAATACAGTGTGATTAAAGTGAGGGCTCTTGACTATGAGAACCTGGACTTCTATCTCAGAGGTAGGCATGGAGACACATTTTCTGGCCGTTTGCGGTCTCCTCTGTGATAAAAGTACAGTAGTAGTTTTGAAAGGGGTATCTGCAGTTGCTAATCTTCCTTTATTAAATTCATATTTCTTTTGCATCTTGTAAATCATATGCGATGCTTGCATTCACTCTGTCTCCATGCAGTTTTGTATTTCATTATGGATTTCTTACATTATCATATATATTACCATCGTGTTATCTACCAGAATCTGTATTCTGCACACAGAGGACCACCTAGGTTAGTCTTGCGATATTCCTTTAACGGAGTGTGCTCTCTTTTCAGTGTATATTTTTTAAAACTTCCAAATTTAATTAAACAGGCAGTCGAGCAGGCAGTGACAAGCAGAGACCATTATAAGCTGCTTCCGCTTAGCGTGCCCACCCGCAGCATTTTCACCAATGTCAGTTTACCTCTCTTGGGGTGATAGGTGTAGATTTTTACAATTGTAATCACTATGAACTTATACTTGTGAATCCTTTAAATGCCTTTTGAAAGACTCCTGGTTGTAGCTTACTGAGTAGAAAAGTTGCCTTGTTTTTTCATGTCTGCTCTTCCTTCTCTGGTACTGGAGATTGAACCCCAGGTTCTGTGTATCTTAGTGAAGTGTTCTACCACTGAGCTATGTCCCACCCAGTTCCTTTTGATATTTGATTGTAAGACATGGTTTTCCTAAGTGGTCCCAAAACAGCTGTGACTTAAGGTCCTCCTGCACGAGCCTCCCAAGAACCTCAGCTACTGGGGAAGCTGCCCTGTCTGGCATTATCGGTTCATTTTTTAAAAATGCATTCTTAGTTCTAGCAGTGAAAAATGCAATTGTGTTTTTAAATGAAGTTTTCCTTTTGAGATGAAACCTTGTCCATTTTGAATAACCATTGAAATGCATGTTGCCTGGTGTTCTTTCTTACGTGCTACATACTTCCGGGAAAATTCAGCAGTCTCAAAGCTGGCATTCAGAACTCTTCTGGACACCTTGCAGTCCACCCTTACTGCCTGCTTGGCGTCTGATTTCCTCCTACATTTCTCCTTTGTCATTATGCTGCAGCCCGAGAAGTTGTTTTGCACAACTCTGGATGTTCAGGTGTATACTTCTGGCTCAGAGTGTTTCACTGAGTAACTGTGGCAATGGCTAACCCGTCCTCTTGGTCAGCATCAGTAATGTTCGGTGACTTGTACTGATCTGTCCTGTTACAGTAGTTATTTTCTTTTATCCTTAGATGGATTCCAAAGCTACCTGAAAGGAAGCACCATGTGTGTTATTTAAAATCACCATTGTTCCTCTTGTATTAAGGGACTTCAGCATGCGTCTGTTTTTAAAAAACGGTGAATGAGAATGAGGGCCGAGTCAGCTCTGTGACGTTTTCAGAGTTTGCAGTGTGTCATGAGGAGCTATGCTTTTCTCTCATAGGGTTCAGAAGTGCTCAGAAATCAATCACATGAACGCCCATAATTTGGCTTTGGTGTTTTCATCATGTTTATTTCAAACTGAGGGACAGACTAGTGAAGAAGTGAATGTAATCGAAGACCTAATTAATAATTATGTTGAAATATTTGAGGTAAGCATTTACATCCTGCCTTTGCTAACATGATTTTGATGTTACTTTTTGCAAAGAAAGATGCATATTTTAGTATGCTACTATTTGTCCCTGTTTGTATTTAGCAATGAGAAAAATAATGAATATATTTATTTTTTGGAGTTTTTAAATGTAACTATCTTTCTAACCAGTAGCAATTCATTTAAATTTATCTGCTTTTAAAGCTTTTTTACCATCTGGATTTTGCTGGACAGAATAGTTCTATTTATAAGGTTTTGTTTTATGTGCATTCTTTCTCAGTTTGTGTATCTATTAGGTATGTCTATGAAAAGGTGTGAAATTATGAATTTAGCAAATATAATAAACATCAAGCTTTTAAGTCCTACATTGAAAGTATTTTAAACTTTTAAATAGTGCCTACAACTACAAAAGGAGAGAAATTCTGAAATACTGTTATTCTATGGTTTTTACTGTTATCAATGTTTTAGTTACTTGACTTTTGAATTTGCTTTTTGTGAAGTTAGTATTCTCATCTTTTATCAACGAAGTATAAGAGTAGAATGCTTTCATAGTTCATCCAAGTGAAAATAGAGAAAATAAACCACTGATTACAATATAGTGGATCTGTGTCAAAGACCTAATTCTAGTGTTTCTGATTTGTTCTTTAACCTTGTGAGCATTCTACAAAGGGTGATAAAAGACTTTCTTGTTTTCCAGATCAGACGAAGTGGGTTAGTGTAGTAGCATAAAGGCCATCATCTGTAGAGGTCTCCATTCTCATTAGAATCACTCTCACAAGATTCCTTAGTGAAGCAAAAAGAACTATTTAATAAAGTAACAGTTTCTATAGAAGAATGGACACTGCAGTTGTATGATTTTCTTTGCTCTTTGATCTTCTCTTATTTCTCTGTATGTGTGTTAACTGTTTTTGATCAGCAGCAACTTCTTGGCAATAATCTGTTCTTAGAGAAAAGAAAATAGAAAAAAAATGTGTGGCTTTACATGCTCTCTTTATATTTTAGTTTTGTCCCGTTCCATTAATAAGAACTAAATGTTTATCTTCATAGTTAGGTTAAACCCACCTTTTCCCAGATGTTAAAGATTTAATGAGCACTCAAAGAAAATTCTGGCTTGAGAAATGAGTGTTGATTCTCAGCCTACAAGAGCTATCAGATGTCATCAAGCCCTCTGCTTGTTTAAATCCCCTGAGGAGTAGGGCCTCCCCTTGTATAAGTTGCAGCCTGAAGGAGCAGTACTGCACGCACCCTGGTCATTACGAGGCTCTGTCTTGGCTGTATTTCTGCCTTGGCTGTGTGGGCTCGTACTGACTGAGATAGCCAGGCTCATTTATTTTTAGCTTGTTAGCATTTACATTCCTGAAGAGTTATTGAGGATGAATATCATCAGTCCATGTGCTCTACATTACTAGAATGTCCCAAATTATATTTTAAACAGGTTAAAGAAGACCAAGTCAAACAAATGGACATAGAAAATAGCTTTATTACCAAGTGGAAAGACACTCAAGTGAGTAGTAATAGTTAGATTTCTAAAGAATTTAGCAAAAATAAAAGCTTCAGTTGTAAATATTTGTTGTATTTTCAAGTTCCTATTTGAAGGAAAGTAGAACAGGAAATAGAACATTGATAAAGTAATCGTTTGATCTGCAACCTGATACATCCATGCTTTATGTTAACAAATTTTTAACTCTAGAGGAAAAATCTGTTTGATTTATCAAGATTTATTTTTTTAAAAAACAACACTATTGAATATGCCAATTCAAAGGAAGCATTTAAAGCCCCCCAAGTACTAAAAACAAATTGCAAATTCACATAGCATCATGATTCTTTCCATCATGATTTTGAAATTATAAATTATTTTTCATATGCTTTTGCTCTGTGTGCTCTCAGTTGATTAGATTAATGAGAGACTTTCTAATATGATCTTTGTAATGCAGGCTAATTTTAAAGTCAGCTTTCCTAAATCCTGTCTTGCTTTCCTCAGTCGTATTACATGGGATGTGTGTTTTCGGGTTGCATGATGCTGTCCTGTGGTACCTTACAATGTGTGAGGAGTATTCTTCAGTACCTCATAGGGCTGACCATTAATCATGGTGTGGTAACTAGGAATTATAGTGGATTCGTGGTTACAGCATAAATAACAAGTGGGTCAGATATGCTCTATTTAGAGTAACCATTGGATAATGAAGCAGATGCTTCCTTATTAGTCAGACCCTAATTTTGCCTAAATCTTGAAATACTTACCACTAATTAGAGGAAGCCCTGGAACTGTCATTCCCTACGAGGGAAATGAGGTACTACTCTTTGCATTTCCCAGGACTAAAACTATGATATTGCATTTGTAACAAATTGTTGTGTCTGTTTTAAACCAAAGTAATTACTGCAGAGTTGAACTCAGGCTCATTGTCAATTCATTTAATTCTCACTATTTTGGAAGCTCTTTAGTTCTGAAATAAAAGATTGTATGAGCCCAGGAGGTAATCTCTGGGAGCATTATGTAAACTGTTATTAGAAAAGTATGAATATCTTTTTGCATGCTTGTCTTTTATGGTCATAGTACCATAAAGAAATAACTCTCAAATGCTTTCAAATCCAGTATAAGAAAAAATAAGACAAGCATCTGAATAATACAGTAAACAGGAAAGTAGAAGAATTTGGAAAAATTGGTTCTTTTGCTTGAGTTTTTCTTAACTCAGAACTCCCCTCTTGAGTATTTTCTTACAGTTTGTGTCTTTCCTCTTTTTAAATTTCTTAGCCCTTTTTCTTTATGGATTTTCTCTCTGAGTTCTTTGTGTTTGCTTTTTAGAATTTTTAATACGTGTCTTTCCTGGAGAGTTATTTATGTACGCATAGAAAAAAAGCAAAGCATGTCAGCGGCATCTTTTTCTTTCTAGAATTTTTGCATAGTATTGAAAGTGAGAACTAAAAATTGGAAATAATCTTTTCTGTGCCGATGGTGACAGAATAATTAGGAACACTTTTCAGGGTGAATTTTTAATGTTTTACCCATAGGTTTACTCATTAGATTTTATACTGAGACAAATTTAGCTTGAGAATCATTCGTTCTGCATTATGATCATTTTAAAAATAATGAGTGATGAATGTTATTTTTAAGTGGTTGTGGAGCAATGAATTTTTGAAAACTACTCAAAATATTTTTGAGAATTTTATTTTCTCACTCATGTCTTCTCTTAGTCTTATGAGATATAATGAACCTCTTAAATTCTTAATGATAATTAAAATAAACTTTCAGTATCTGCCTATTTTATCTCTTCAATAATTTATTCACTTGACTAAATTCACTTGTTCTTTGTAGTTTTAATATGGGCTTGACCTAATTTATCCTTGAATTACAATATTTGGCATTTATCACCTTTTCATAACTTTGACAAGACCCGTTTTTCATTTTTTCTTGATTTTATTGGTACATATATATACATCATGATCACAATCAACATTACAAGTGCATTGTGTTTTAGAGCAGAATTACTTATGTCTCATTTTGACTCATTTATCCAGTTGAGGGATGTAGTGATGACCTTCATGACCTCTGTTCTCTAAGATAGTTTATTCCCACTGTAGCCATATTCATGATTTCAGTAACAATAGAGGGGTATTTGAAAACAGTAAGCTTTCAAAAAGGAGTTTAAAAGTAACATTGTGATTATATATTTGTACAGACTCCTTGTCATTAACATTTTGTTGAAATAAGTACATTAAGCTTGTAAACAAGGGAATTAAGCTAAATTCAGCATTGGAAAATATTAAGAAATGCAAAAGTTTTAAAATCACACTGAGCATTATATGTATTTTTAATAATGTATGTGCCGTCTTCACATCTTCCCTTTCTAGGTTTCCCAGGCTGGAGATTTGTTAATTGAAGTGTATGTAGAAAGGAAGGAACCAGACTGTAGTATTATAATTCGGGTGAGTTCTAAAAAAGGTTATAAAGAACGCTGTTGGATGTCATAAGTATTTGTATCAATCTACATTTGTAGTTTTCCAGTTTTTTTTTAATATTACCTTTCCAACTCAAACAATTACTGATGATGGGGTTATATTTTCATAATAATATTCTCCAGGAATTTTCTAATTCAGTCATTTAGAAAGGGTAGGATTTCCTGTAGCTTCTAGAAAACTTGCTGAACTCAAATACTTGCTTCTTTGCCTTCTAACTTGTCATTAGGCAAGTTATTAGCCCCATCTCAGCCTCAGTCTTCTCCTTTGTAATATGGGAAAGGGTTAAAGATTTTACCTTATATCACAGATGTGATGATTCATTAAAGTTACTCATGTGAGACACTTCTCGATTTCTTCAGCAGATAATTGTTTAACAGATACCTGTGACTATAGTGGTAGCATTATTATCATTGTAATTATTGCTCACCCTTATTTTCTGTACTATAACATTCAGACTTCCAATTTATTTGAATATTGGATAACCCTTTTCTTTCTTGAGAGTATTGATCATTGATGCTGAATTAAAATGTAGGTTCCTCTCTCCTCCTGTTGTATTCATAATGAGTTTGCCTGTGCATTGTAACCATGACATTTCATGATCTTTCTTGGTGAGACTACTTTTCCTACCTACAAAATAGACATTCTGCCATAGAAGAGAAAGTCAGCTTCAGCTTCTTACCTTTTATGAAGTCCAACTTTAATCACAACATATAGTTGTTGCTGTTTTTTTTTTTTTTTTTTTTGAGACAAGTTCTCACTTTGTAGTTCAGACTGGCCCTAAGCTCACTATGTAGCCCAAATGATCCTCAAACTCATAGCAATCCTTCTGTCTCTCCCTCCTGAGGGCTGAGATTACATGCATGTGCCACTACGCCCAGCATTATGGATGGTATGTGGTTACCAAGGATTGAACTCGGGACCTTGTGTTTGCTTGCCAGGCAGTCACCAGAACGACTGAGCTAAATCCCCAGTCCTCATGTGATAGTTTTAGACTTTATGTGAAACAGATTATAATTATTAATTTACATATGTTAATGCTTAAATATTATGACCATATGGCACTAATGACCTTCCTCAGAATTTGGAACTGAAATACTATGAGCATTGGCTCTGTGATCAAATCGTTTGTGAGACATTTTCCTGGCCAGTCCTTGTCCCCATGGGAGTTCTTACACTAAATATGTGACTTATCCTATGGCTCGGGAGAAACTAGGATAGCTCAATCACCACAGTCCCTAACTAATACCAGAAGAGATATTGAAGCACAATTTGCCTGTGCCCACGCATAAATCCTTCAGTACCACTCTTTAATTTTATCTGACTTATAGAGCTGTAACAAATTATTGCAGTTAAGTTCACACACTTTTAGCATTTATAGACAAGACTATACATTTTCCTCTAGAACAACTCCGCGTTACTTAAAAATATACAAAAACTGTTCAGAAATCATCGGAAACACTTGTTTTCATGCTTAAGACTTTACAAAATCCTTTCACTGTATTTCTCTCTGTTGATATTATCTAAATGCTGAGGGGTAAATGAAGTAGGTGACATCCTAGTTTATAGGAAGGGAGACAGGGAATTTTGAAAGGTTAAGTGTCCCCTTCCCCACCCTCACTCCTGTACAGACTGTATTATCATCTTCCACACCTGGTGCTTATTGTACTAACCCATCATGCATGCCTTGGTGTGATGATTTCCTGAGTAAGGAGTGGAAGTTGTTTGTAGAAGGGACTTTGAGTTTCTTCTGAAATACAGGCGGGGGATCCCATCATCCCACGGAGGCACTTCACTGCTCTGTTTGACCAGTTCTCCTTCTCAGTATGTGGTGCTTCTCTTAAAAATTTTAAGGTAATGTAAAACAAAAGCAACATGAACATGATTTGTTTACTGTTCTTGTTTGGAATTTTCCCACTTTCCCCAGATGCCAACTTTTTTAAAGCTTGTATTTTGTCAAGTTTTTCTAAATACAGAGATGTACTTCATCAAAGATATACTTTTCTTTTTGTCTTATATTCAGTATATTCCTTAAACTTTAAATTTCATGAAATACAAAGGTAGAACATTGAGTTAGCTGTATAGAAAAATGTTTTTATATATATATATTCAATGGGCCAAAGATTAACAAGGGGGAGGGGCTGGGGATTTAGCTCAGTGGTTCCAGTGCCTGCCTGTCTTATAAGTGCATAAGTGCAGGGGCTCAGGTTCGATCCCAGGTAACCACATACAACAATGCCGGGTGTGGAGACTCACGCCCACCAGCAATCAGTACCACATACCACAGTACGAGGTGTGGTGGCTACCGCCTGTAATCCTAGCACTTGGAAGGCAAAGACAGGAGGATTACTGTGAGTTCAAGGCTGAGCTCAGGGCCAGCCTGAACTACAAAAGGAAGTGAGACCCTGTCTCAAAAAAAAAAAAAGAAAAGAGTAACAACGGGGAGTAGAAATGGAAATGGGCACATTTACTAAAAAGGTTTTGAAGAGAGAGATACATATAAACTAAATTGCTCAATATATTCAATATACATTCACAATGTGCTAGTGGTTAAAATTTCTTTCACATTATTTCTAAATGCTAACTAAGGAAGTGATTCTGGCAGCATGGATTGAAGATTGGGAAAATAATATTTAAAAAGAGGAAGTTAATCAGAGATCCCAAAAGTCCAAGAAGTACTTGCTTCTGCAGTGGCCTCGGGCTTTGGGACTCCTGTGGCGCTGGCCCCAGGCGTGGCTCCTGAGGCTGCTCTGGGCTCTGAAATGGCTCCTGCATGCCACGGTGTCCCACCATCTGTCACTTGGCATGGCAGGGTGCGCCACAGACTGTCCAAACCTGGGGATGTCTTGGCAGGATAGACAGCAGTCAGTCAGCTGTGCATAATTAGGGCCCAGTCGGGATAAACCGAATCATTTCGTGTTCTTGATCCTGGAACTGACACATGAAAAGTTTTCCTCCTAGGAGATTATTGGATCTGTTGTCTGGCAAGAGTCTGTGTGAGACTGTGAACATCTCTTCCTTTTTCACTAAGTGAATCCTTCATGATGATGTCTGTATTGTGATATCCCTTTTCACTTATGTTAAATTGTATTAGATTCCATGGAATTTACTGAACATGTTGTCTTCTCCTACTGTACAGGGAAGGTAGTTTTTGCCATTATGAGAATATTATTGCTATAGCAGAAGGCTGCTTCTGTGTTTGACATAGTTTTTAAAGACATACTGCCTCTTTTGCAGATATCTCCTGTGATGGAAGCAGAAGAGTTAACTAATGATATATTAGCTATAAAAAATATTGTTCCTACAAAAGATGATGTGTGGGCCACTTTTGAAGTCATTGAGAACGAAGAGCTAGGTAAGTGATTTTCATGTTAAGAATTCTTAAACTATAATATGAAGAAATGCTCTTATTTTGGAGAGAGAAGTCATTGCTATCACTTTATATTTTCCTAAAGATAAGCCTCTTATAATAAATGCTGTTCTGCCTTGGTGCTTTTTATATGTTATCACCAGCTGAGGTTACCTTCCTATGAATTTACTCACCAAAATAATTAGATTATGTATTATAAAAATAAAATGGTAAGCATAAGATAGCTTTGTTTTTGTGTCATGAAAGAAGGCTTCAATTTGTAAGGGCAAGCAGTGAGATTTGTAAGCATATTCTAAGTATCACCACCACCATTTTTCCCTCCAATACGAGGGCTTGAACTCAGGACCTTGTGCTTGCCGGGCAGGTGCAGTGCGACTGAGCTACAACCCCAGCCCTTTTCTTATATGACACAGATTTAAGAGAAACAAAGCATGTATATTTAAATCTTATTTACTATTATAAAAATTTTATTTGAAGCCTAGTAGAAGCTTTTTCTTTTGGCTGTTTCATTTTCTTCTATCTTTATAGAAGATTTTGTCATTGTTCATTTCAAAGAAATAGAAGACCTTTAAAAACAAGTTGGCTATCCCAACAGTTAAGTGCTGAATGAGTTTAACATTCTGATAATACCGTTTGGTTTTTAAAATCTCCAAAAAAAAAAGATGAAGAATGTCTTTATACTATGACCATCTGTCTACCTAATACCTACTGAGGTCTTGAGACCTTTTCAAATGTAGCTGTCAAACTGCCAACACAAAAACCTTGCCAGTGCAAGCTCAAATGAAATTTAAAATTCAATGTCAAAATACCCTATTGTATGTTATTCGGAGTGTTGGATTCAGTGGGAGGGTATAATGGGAGTGAATGGGTGCTATCTTTGACAAGTCCATTTTAATATTTTAATTCCTTTATTTCTTCTTACGCACAATTGTCTGAAAAGCTTATTTGGGGCCTAGGTAATGTTTTCTCAGGATACATTGCCAAGATCCAGGTTCCGTTGTGTCTGTGCTCAGTCCTCCCAAGGACAGAACTGCTCTAGCAAATGACCCTACGATCCCCACTTCCTTACCTGTCTAGTCCAGTACATTTGCCTCGGGCATTACCTGTCCTTTCTGTGGGACTGTTAATGACCTTTCCTTTTCCTTTTATGATCTTCATTCCATTTTCAGTCCTGTCTAGATTTTCTTCTTGATTCTCTAATCATTTTGACTCATTTTTATTTTGTTTCTTTCAGTCCAAATCTGGGATTTCCCTTGCTTCAGAGTCCTTTGTCATCTTTTGTTATTTTATAAGTTCTATATAGAAAATCTATTCCATTCTTTGCACTTGACCAATATACAAGTGTCATTTCTTATGTAAACCTTTGTTCTTCCTCCATGTGGCCCACCTAATTATCACCTTTAAAATCTGTATTCAAGTTTCATTGCTTGTTTTCTATGCTCTTTTTTTCTACCTAGCACCTGAATTCATATTTTCTAGACAGGAGCTTCTTGGGATGAAGTAGGGATTCTGTTACTGCTTTGCTTTTTGTCTTTATGTTGCGCATAGTGCTATACAGTTAACATCTGTTAAATAAAGTGCACCATACATGACTATATGTTAGAGGCAGGATAGTCTTTTCATTTTAAGTTTCATAAAAGGTCCAGCTTACCAGCTTCACTGTATTTGTGAGTGATGTCTGTTGACCCTGTTTCCAGAATCCTCTATTTTAATCGCCATTGTCCATTCATTCTTAAGGTCCAACTAGGTAGCTCTGCCTTTGTGGTGACATTCAGATGAACAAAGTTTGCACTGATTTGCTTTAATAGTTCTAATACTAAATACTGTCTAACTTGTAGAATAGGATTGTTTACGTATCTACCTCTCCCTTTGGCTGTACCCTTTGTAGGGCCCTTAACATATGTTCTAGATCTTTATCTCTCATAACTTATAAGATAGTGTACTGGTATAGACAGTCATCTATACCAGTTGTTTTAACTGAGGTAGAACAAAAATAAATAAATAAATTAAGGAATATATCCATTCTGAATCTTAATGATTTGATTGTGACTCTTTATTTAGATATATACAGATGATACATAGAAAGATCTCCCTGCTTATAGATTAGGAGCAACTAGATTTCTTTTGTACTTTTGTAAACAAATTGAGTTTATTGTTACATTTTAGGAATACAGTCTGATCACATTCTTCATTGAGAATTTGTACTTGTACATGATATATCTTGATTCTTTTTTTTTTTTTTTTTCATTCTAAGTTCTGGGTCAGGTTTGGGAAGTTGATTATTTCTTGCCTGCTTCTATTTCTGTTTACTTTAGGAGATTCTTTGCAGAATATTGAGTCATATATTTTAAGGTAGTTGTTATGGCTTTTCTTTAGATGTGCCCCAAAGCCTCATGCGGTTTTAAGTGGGGCTTTGTCAGAGGTGACAATCTAGAGTGTTCAGGGTTAGGCCTGAGGGTACTAGGAGTAAGGGCATGAATGCTACCTGCCTAAAGTAGCTCCATTAAAATAGAAGGGACAGAAAGACAGTGCTAAGGCCTCTGTTGCTCTTCCTACCTTGTGGTCACCATCAGCTATTGTTCTCCTCTGAAATGCTCCTTTAACACCATGCCTAGAAGCTGGCTGATTATGGATTAAAACCTCTACAAACAAAGCTAAATAAATCTTTCTTCCTCTTAATTTGGTGTGTTGGGTATTTTGTCGCAGCAAACAGAGAAAGGTAACTGAGACAGCAGATATCCTCTCCCTACTAATGCTTATTTTTTTCATTTGAATCTTTATTGGTGTGTTTTATGTACACATCATGATCACACTCAACACTGAGAATTTGTACCAGTATGTGGCACGACTTAATTCTCATTTTTTCTCATTGCCCTGCTCACCCTACCACCCTCCCCTTCCTTATATTCATAAACTATGTTTCCTTTATTTTTTTAACCATAATATCATGGATCCAGTTGTATTAAAGCAGTGAGGGAAAAACCTATGACACACATTCGTTATAAGTGAAGGCTTAAAAGGTTCATCATCACTGGTCACACCTGTGTCATGGTATAGGCGCTTTATGCCTTGGGTCACTGGCCCTCCTGACAGAGGAACAAATTGAAGGGGTGACAACTAGCATGAAATACATATAGCTGGTAGGATTTCCTTTTGAAAAATCGGGGGCTTCTGACCATGAAAATGATGAGATATCTAATTGCACCACAAAATGGTGAGATTTGATGAGTTTTGTGTTATTACTCCTTTTTAATAAAAAGGGAACAAAGTTACCCCATTGAAGGTACAAATATAGTAGGAGGTATTGTTGATATGTGCATGTCTGAATCAGAAGTATCCTATGTACATCTGAAGCATACACATTTGGAGTTAAGAATTCAGAGTTGCCTTAGGGTTAGTGTTTGGTACTGTAGAATTGTAGAAAAAAGCCAGGAATTTTTTACTGCTTCTAGATGAACAATGTAGAGACATAGGAAAAGGACCTGTGATTATGTTTGGGGACTGAAGTAGATGAAACCTGCACATCACTGACTTTCTGAACTGTTAAAAGCTTTATTTCTAATAACATGCAGAGATATAGGGAAATATGAAAAGAAGATGAAAGGCATAATAATAATCACAAGATGATAGTTGATAGAAAGAATGTCAATAGGACATTGGTAAGTTTCCTGATATAAAAATAAGTGCTCTAGGTAAAATGATAAAAAATTAATAAGTGGATAAAACACTTATTTCCCGACCTTGCTTTATCTGATGTCTATTTGTAATAAAAATTCCATATGAATCACTTTACCTTTTTGAGATAATTTTTTTATACTTGTTTTAAAAAGCAGTATACTATCTCAGGTATATCAGAATAATTACGAGAAACATGCATTAAAGGATGTATTTATAATTATATAATATGCATACGTAGTCAAAGACAGTGTAAATAGGTTTTTATACCTATTAATGGAATCACTATAGATCTCTTGTCACAAGTCCAGATTTGCTTGTCAATTTTATGACCAGTAATATTAGCAGCATTATCATTATTGGTGAAATGAAGAAAATTCTTAGAGAAATTCTTACTAAAAGAAAGCACAATATCTATATGATAGATTCATAAGTCTATTTTTGACCATATTATTTTTAATTTTTAACATTTTGAATTTATATTACAATCATATACATATACCAAGTTGAGTTAGAGTCTGTGTTCAGTTAATTTATATGTAAATTTTCTCTTTAAATGAATACTTGTTAAGACACTTTGAATTTGTGGTACATAGAAAACATTTGTTTGTACATCTTGAAAGATGTCAAGAATCTTTTACCCACGGATGCTGATTGTCAGGACGAGCTCAAGTCTACAGGAGCAGTGCATGTTAGCCGGGTTTCCTTTGCTGTGATAGAAACCTGAGCTAAAACAGCTGAGAGGGAGTGAAGGTTGCTTTCCACTCACAGTTTCAGAGGCTTTAGCTATCACCATTTGGTACCATTGCTTTTGGACCTGGGGTGAAGTCGAACGTGATAGTGGGGAGCACGTGACAGTGAAGGTGCACCGCCCACCCCTCCCTTGGTGGCTGGGAATCAGTACAGAAGTAAAGGTTTCCGTATTTCCACAAGGACATGCCCCTGCTGGCTTGACTTCCTCAGATTAGTCCCTCTCTCCTACGGTTCTGTATCCTCCCAGTTGACCCACAGGCTAGAAACTAAGCCTTCAACACCTGCCCTTTGGGAGACATCCAGATTCCAAACCTGAGCAGAGAAGATATTCCCTCCATTTGAGACTGCTGTTCTGGATTATCCTGTTTTTCCTCTGTTGGTGTGGTGCGCATTCCCTCTAGGTCCTTCACATTCTCAAAGAACTTCTTGAGGAACCTCATGAATAGACTTCAGGAGGAAGTCTGAGAACTGAGGAGTTCAAGTTATGAACCGGTTACTGTCTATGTGGCAATATTTTAGGAAAATGTTTTCTTTTTCCTTCTTCATAGCTATGGTATGAAAGATCTGATTTTTTTTAAAAAAAAGGGATTCTGTGGTCCTCCTCGTTGACATAAAGTACTGCTGCCGTCTGGTCTTCCAGGTGGGACAGAGAAAGGCTTGCACAGCCCTAAGTCAGGGACTAAGATGCTGACTGTTGAGGACTTCGTGATTGTCTCTGGAAGCTCTGCCATTACTACTGGAAATCTAAGGACAACAGTTTTTATTTCAGGTGGAAAATGAGTAGCTCTTTTTCACAAGGAATGGCAGGTTTACTCTTTTCATAAGATTTTTAAGTGATTAGAAAACTTGTGCTTAAGAACTAGCTCCATAACCTATTCTTCCTAAGAATTATCCTGGATTTTTAGTCATTTTTTTGTTGATATTATAGAAGTTACTTATTTTTCATAATGTTCTAATATCAAATAACTTACATACCATAAAATCTTGACAGGTTGTAACTAGATGATTTTAATTTGTATAAATTTATAATCTAATATTTAATGACTCAATTGTTTTCTATTTATGTCTTTCTTAAGGTGAAAATTAATGCTATTTCATAGCGATAGCATTTGGTAGTCTGATACATACTTATCTTTCTATCTCATTTTCACCCGTGTTCTTCAGCATCGTGAATTTGCAAAGTTTTCCTTCTCTAGTAGTGTTTATTATGCTACTGATGTGAACAGTATAACTTCTTGAAATCCAAACTAATTTATGCCTATTGATAAGCCTTCATATCCACTATATTTTAATATAATTAAGAACACTTTGTTTCTCCCATTCTAGGATCTACTTGTGGTAGTGTGTAATACTGCCTTTCTTTAACATAAATGCTCCCACATTTGGAAGTTTCATTACTAATTAAATCCTGTAAACAAGGAGAGCGAGTCTTTATTTCAAGTCATGTACTTTGTTCCAGTTTAGAGCCTGATTCCAGCTTGTTGGGCATAACTGCTCTGTCACTGGTTTCCTTATGTGCACAGTGTTGAATATATCTTGCCATTATTTCAGTGCCATATTCTCTAGTAGGATAGGAATGTGAGAGACCAAGCATGAACTGATGTTTGCTTGCTTCCTTCCATCCTTTTTCTTTTCTTTTTTGCTTATGACACTGTATTCAATCCTCAAAAAGTAACAAAACAAAACTTAGTAATTTGATCTTTTTCCCCAAAAAAAGACATATGAGAAATCATCACTATTAAGTGGAGTAGTTTAAAATAGGAACTTAAAGGTCAGAAAGGTTTAGAATTTGAATCTTTGTTCCTTGATTTAACCATTACGTGACTGTGAAATATCAATGTAAATAATAGTATGTATAAGGAATGTTATCAGAAGTTTAAGCTGATAACTGGTATAAAATATGCACCCTATATAATATCTGATGTATAGTTATTCCATAAATGATAGCTGTTAGTGGGATCAATAATATCTTAGAGCAGTTCTATCAAGAATTATATATTGAATGTAAAGAGAAGGCTTATTTTGTAGTTAGCTTGACATTTAGATACTTATAATTCCTGTGATAAGAAACCAATTCCTAAGTTAATGGGTGACTAATTTATAACTTTGGCAAACTGTTACTAATTATGTTCTCAGTCCAAGCTTTTGGAAAACTATTGAAGGTGAGCAACAGTGCTGATGAAACACATTTATTTTTTCTGTCAACAAATATTTTCCCTTAATTTATGGCCCGAAAGAAATTCATTTAGTAGTTAATAACCAAAATACGTATTGAGTATCTATTGTGTACTCTTAGCATATGGAAAAATACAGTAGAGATACAGATTTTAAGATGAATGGATTCATAATTCGCTTTTTAAAATTTCCATTATAAATAATAAACATAGAATGAAGAACTAGATTTCAATTTACTGAAAATAGGAAGCAAAATTTTGGTAAACTGCTGGGAAGCAGAGAACATATTTTGTTTTGTAGACCTGGGATTATTAATATGTCCTCAGTGATGGGTTCATAACCTGTGAAAGCAGAATCAAGGAGGGTGTAATATATTTGGTTCATTTTATTTGTGATTTTATCACCAGTTACAGTATCATAGGCCATGTACAATGCATTTTGCATGCATTTTATTGTTTGTCACTGGCAATATTACTTTAAACACAACAAGTTGAGTCTGTATGCCATGGATTTAGGAGGGCTAAGATGACAGATAGCAGCTAGGAGAAGTCAGCATCAGCGTCTTCATGTCAGAGCTTCTCTTGCTAATTATGCTGTTTGCAGGGAACCATGAAAACCCAAATTTCTTTTTTTAGCATATGCTTCTGTCATTATATTTTATTAACTGATTGGCATATTTTGATCACCAACAAAACTTTACTTATGAAGCTTTGATTGTAATTGTAAGATGTTTTAAAACTCCACGCTGTGAATTCATGATTCCTTTGTCTAAAATTAAAAAAAAGGTATAGAAATAAAGATTCATCACAGAGAAATGTTTAAACTGTCATTTAATTTCTTGCTTATTGGCCTATGACTATATATAACCAGTGTGCAATAATGTCTTTGATTGATAACTTCTGCTGATAGTTAAACATAAATTTCTTAATACTATTTTATAATTTTCATAGTTTATTTGTAATATATTAATTTCAAATAATATTTTATAATTTTATGTTAACTATGAAAATACCAGCTATAAATTGTTCACTATTATTAATCAAAAATTATAAAATTATAATTTTTTCATGACTAAAAATTAAGTCATGGTTATTGTCTAGTGTTAGACAAAATTAGCTGTGCTGTCCTTTTTAAGTTAATTACATATGCAAATTATCAACTTGCCTTAAGTAAACCAGAGTATTACCTACATTAAAAGAAAGGGAATAAGACATGTTCATTGTACTAAGTGTAATTTCCGGAAATTTTACCAAATGGAAATTATTGTACCTAAGAAAAAAATAGTGGCACGACAAATTTGTTCCCAGATTAACTAACATAAGAAACTTATCTATGTGCTTTATAATTTGCTACGAATTAGGGTTTTTTTGTGTTCCTCTCAAGTTATTATTGAGTACCTTAAGAAATGATTATGTATATTGTCATGTACATGCATCTTTATCAGGATTTTTAAAATTCATAATTACAAATAAAAATTTCAGTGTGTCTGGGTTTTATGTTTGCAGAGCGTCCTCTTCACTACACAGAAAACATATTGGAGCAGGTGCTTCGGTGGAGTTCATTAGCTGAACCTGGTTCTGCTTATCTTGTGGTGAAGAGATTCTTAGCCCTTGACTCAATTAAACATTACCAAGGTAGGTGCCATTGCTTCACACTGCAGTGATGATTGAACATTCAAGTGGCTAGAGGTTAACTGTATGGCACAAGTCATATATGGAAAGGCAGTGAGTGAGTAGCTAGTCACCGAGTTTACATGCACCTTTAGAGAAGAACAACAACACATGGACAGGAGGAAATTCCCTATGCTAATGGTAGACGATTTGATGGTAATATATTTTGAAGACTTATGTCTGCATTACTTGTGCCTCTGTGTTGTACAGTTTTGAAATCAGATCATATGAAGAGTAGATTAGATGGTTGGTGTGGCTGCTGCTTGAATTATGTTTATATTGGAAAGTTTTCTGGCCACTCAAGAAGTATGCTTATGCAGGCTGTGAGACTGGTGTAACTCTCAGTGTATTTGCAGTGATATTGGAAAAAAATATGCAGGAAAGCATTGCTGGCAAGAGTACTTGCCATCCGAGTGGAAGAAAACAGTGCATATTACAAGGGTAAGGAAGTTAGCCAGCGCAGGTGAACCAAATAAAGCCAATCTGAACATACAAGAAAGTTTTATTTTGCTGCTTTCACTCTCCTCTTGTGTTGTCCTCTGCTGAGACCTTAGAAAAACATTTCAGTCAGCTGCATTTATCATCCAGCCTCAAAAGCTACAGACTCAAGTCTTACGGTATGTCAGTTACCACAATTTTTATAAGTAATATTCATGGTCACTACTATGTGTTAATCACATATCATTAGCCACACTGAATAGGTATCAAAGTCAATTAAATGTTTGTTATTTTCCTGTCAATTATTCATCTTAGTTTTATAGATGAGGAACAGAAAAGATCTTAGGAATGGTGGAGTGCTGGCCTACTACGTGTGATGCCCTGTACTTGGTTCTTACATCTGGGTTTGAGTCCCATAGTTAATAAGTATTAACCTTGAAAACAGATTGATTTTCTAGTTTTTTAAAAAGTATGAAAGTGTAAGGAGAGTTATTTAACCCTAAAATGCTATAATCTGACTAACTGTGATCACAGGCTGTCGAGATAGCTGCCCACATTCATTTAGCTCTTCATTATTACACCAAAGTTAATCTAATAATTTCTGATTTCATGGTACTGCCCTTTGTGTCTTATACTTTTTTCAAAGTATTTTCATAAAACACACTCTTTTCTCCTGGTCCTCTAGATAAACAGAACAGTTATTCTCCTTTTCACTAAACCAATGTAGCCTTTCAGAGACCTTTATCTTTAAATCCCTGTACTCCTCCCACCTATGATTCTGATCATGTCCTTCTCCCGCCTCCTGAAGATCTCAGTAGAAATCCTCATCATTTGAATGTACCACATATCTGTGTTGTTCTCATCCAGAGATTATTGTGCCATCCAGAAACATTTGAAAATCTCTGCAGACATCTGTGACTATCACAGCTATGGGTAGGTGGTGTGGTTAAGTTATGCCCCTGATATTTAGTGGGTACAGTCTGAAGATGCTGCTGTTAATCCTATAAAACACAGGACATACAGCAAGGTAGCGTCGAGTTCAAATGGCACTGATGCCAATTTAGATCACTTCTACATTCTCTTCTAGCTCTCAAAGTATCTTATTCTTTCATTTTAATATTGGATATCTCATAAATGAAATAAATAGGTCATAGGTGTGTAAATAATGTATCTTTTCTCTGGTATGAGAAAATGAAGATATAAATGAGTTCTAGAATGTATGGTAGATGTGGTGAAATAGAAAATATTCAAAAGGAAATGGGGTGTAGGGGTAAATAATAAAGAGAAAAATAATGAGATGATAATAAAAAAGAAAGGAAACAAAACTTACATATATAGGGGTTGGGGTGGTAGGGTGGGTAAGGGAATGGGAAAAAAGAATTAAATTGTGTCATATACTGGTACTAATTTTCATTGTTGAGTGCAGTCATTTTATATTTTATTTGTATTGGTTCATTTTATAGAACCAACAAAAATTTGAATAAAAAGTATTGGAATAAAGTGTTAGGGGGGAAACTGGGCTGAGTGTGTAGCTCGGTGGTAGAATGTCAAGCTAACATGTGGAAGACCGCATGTTCAGCTTCTAGCACCTCATCCCCAAAATGAAAAGCTATACATACATTTTTTTTTATGATTTCTTTTCTTACAGCAAATTAGTTTTCTGTCCTGTTTTATCTTTCTCGGACAGTTTTCTTTTTTGATATTTCTATGAAATGTCTGTAAATCTCTACACTGAAAATTCTTCAAAATTTACACCTACATGTATCAAATCAGCTGTTGTTCTGATCTTACTGGGCTGGTTCTGTGAATAACAATGTAGAATGAATCTGACATAGATTATAATAAGAAAGCTTTGTGTATGTGGGGAGTAGGATAACCGAAAGCACAGATATCATTTAGTGGTGTTGATATCTGAGAAAAGAAATCAGGATTGAGCCTGTTCAGGTCAGTCATCTGTGGGTAAAATCTTGTGTTATCTAGAGATATGAAGAAACCGCACAATAACAAACTATATGTGAATCTGTCCACAGATTGGGTTGGAAGACTGGGTGTTGTAAGGGTACTGATTATATTCCATTGCATCATCTGGATGGTAAATGAGTCAGCCTGTCTGGGAGGGAAGGCATCAGGTTTGTAAGGTCTAGACAGAACATCTCGCACACAAACAGGAAAGCTAAAGCACAAGAAAGAAAGGTGGTAGACTTAACTGGTAATTCAGACGTTAGCATGAAACTTTCTCTGTAGCGAAATGTCAGGAAACTTCTGTTATCCTTCTGTCTCCTCCTCCACTACTCTAATGCCGTGGGAGCCTTAAAGCAGATCCCTGTCCCTGAACTGTCCCTGTCTCATTTTGTTGATCTAATGTCGGGTTCTCTGTTATTATACTACTTTCTACCAGGAAATTACCTGTCCATGCAAGAAAAAGAGTAAAATTTTTGAGTAATACTTTAAGTAAATTTATGATTGAATATTTTTCATTACTAGTTAATATTTTTGGCCAAGAATAGAATAACCTGTTTAAAATACAGTTGTCTCCTATCCTGTATAATTATCATGAATGTTAGAGTTCGATTCATATTCAGATTGTTAAAGCAATCTTTCATTATGATTGGTTCTGCATTTCTTTGAATTCAGGATTGTCCTTTTAAAGAAGATTTAGTCCTTTTTTAAAAAAATTCATTTCTTAAGTTATTATTTTTCTCCCTGTAGTTGGATCTTGAAAAACCTAGAGCTTTTATTAATACCTTGTGTAGGAAGCACTTTGTGATAGGTTTGGGATAAGTAAGGTATTTAGCGTACTATGTGTCTGTCTTGGCAAATGTCTCCTAAATCACTCACAATAAACACCCACTCTGAGATTACTGCTGCACTCGTTGGATCCACTACTCCTTAAAGTTGGGATCTGGAAAGAAAATAATAAATCAAAGGTGACTTCTCTTATACTTTGGTAGCAGAAAACCTTGGTTTAGCCCAGAAACATGTGTTCATCAAAAAAAGGAATAATGTTACAGGTATTGTTTCCATTTTTAAGATTTTTTTAAAATTATATTTTAAGGGCCAGGTAGAAATCAGTAGTTTGAAAGCAAAGTAGTTGGATACAACCATATTTCCTCTAACCAGCAAATAGATAACGTGATAACATTAAAACATGAACTTGGGACTGGAGTCTTAACTCAGTGGTCGCACACTTGCTTACCAGGTACCTGATACTGGTTTCAACCACCGGCAGTAAGAAAAACGAGGAAACAAAAAATTACATAGCATCCTTTGCAAACTGTCCCATCCTCTTAAGATTTGGCCTAGTTGCCACAAAGTTGACTGTCACTCTGTGTCCTTATCCATATGTCTCTCTCTTTACCATATGTATGTATGCATATATATGTCTGTACGTATTCATATTATATTAATTCTATGATAATTTTTGTAAATTTAGGAGATAAATTATGAGCATGTGCTTCTCTTTGCTAGAATGCTTTCATCACTTTCTAAATCAAGAAGTTTTACCATGTAATAAGTGTTTGCTGTGGTTTAAGAGTTTTAATTTCTTCAGTTTTCTTCCTTTATCTGAGCCATATGAAATATAGACATAAGTAAGAGTAGATTTTTATCAATTCTACATCCTAAAATGTACCAATAAACTTAATGAATGAAAAAAGTCAGAGTGGATTTTAGAATCATTGAACATTTAATTTCTGCTCATTCATTTAAGGTAATTAGATAGAATACATTTATAGAAGTATATGAGAGTGTGGAGTTTTGTCTCCATTTGAAAATCTATTCTGTTTTTTAAAAGTAGCATTGTACTTCTCAGAAACATTTTGTCCCACTGCCATTATTGAAATGAGGAGTTAATTATGTGAAAAGAAAGATCATACCCTTCAAATTTTATTTCTACTTTATATATTAAAAGCTGAGACAATGAGATAAGAAGAGTGAAACTTCATTTAAGTTGCTATTTAAACATTGTCATAGCTAATTAAACCATCTTTTATTGTTATCTTTTATATTAAGTTTCAACATTTCTGTCACAAGCAAACTATAAATTTAGCCTTCTTATGATTCCAGAATAAGTGATTTTATATTGCTAAAGTCTTACTTTAACCACTAAAGTTCTTTGAAACTGCAAAGTTCTTTAAAATTACCACAAAAGAAGTTCATTCATGACCATCAAATCTTCTTGATATAAATGCAGAGGAAAAACTATAAATATATAAGTACTAACTCAAATGCAAATCATTGTGTGTTTGTAAATTTAGGTCAGTTTATAAGAGTTACATTTCCTTTAGAATAGAGTAGTTAAAAATGTAGCTGCTTCTGACAGATTCAGCCCTGGAAAGCTAAGCTTTTTACTGTCCACAGACTTAGGAAAATCAAAAAAAAGTTCAGAAAAAATAATATGAGTTCATAAGTCATACGTAGTCTACTGGAAATACATTCCACTTACTGAATTTTTTAAGTCCATAAATGTGTAAAAGTTGAAGATAAGTAGCTTTCTTGTTTTATACAGAAATATACTGTAGAAAATTTAAAGGTTTTGTAAGCATCATGTTTACTCATAGGAAAAGGAAAATCTAAATATATGAAGCCTGTTTTTTAAAAAAGACCAACAACACAGCATGGAATGACTATTTCAGGTCAGAGTGTTTACATAGATTTCAAGGAAGGAAAAATAGTTCAAGTAACATGTCTTTTTACCCTGAATCTTTTCTTGTTCAAGGAAATATATATATTTCTTTTTTAGTGTTTGTCACAGTGTAAAACAAAGACTTCCTTGATACTGCTTTTTAAACTGGTCAAATAACCATTATGAATAAAATGATATCTGTATTTCCTGCATTGGAAAATTTTATGAGAATCATTTTAGAAACTTCTATCTAAAGTATTATATTTATACTTACTAAGAGTATACAAAAAATGTACACTATTATAGAAAGAAATATATCACTGATAATAAATTTATTTTAGACTTTATTGTAGTTCAGTCCAATAAAAAAAAAAAAATAGAAAAGGTGTTTTTGGTGTGTTTTTGTTTTTGTTTTTTTTTACTTTACACAGTTAAATGCATTGTCAGTAAAATTATAGCGAATCTTTGGCACTTTTTAAGTTAGTGCTGTCCCAGTAGTAACTATGTTGTGAGACCGCTAGGGTTTTGTTTTGTTTTGTTTTGTTTTGGGTTTTTTTTAGCTATTTGTTTTTCCATATAAGAAATAAAAAAGAAAATTGATGGGGAATGTGGTGCAAGGGGAGCATATCCTAAGATATATGTTACTTTCTTAAAGTATCCTGGAGAATTAAGAAAATCCCTCATTGTGTTTTAAAAATAAAATGTCCATATATTAATTTTTAAAAAGAGAAGTTTGCTTTTAAGCAGATATGATTTGTTGTTGTTTTTACTCCATTTTAGAACTAAATTTTACTAAAATGCATTTTGCTTGAATCTTATGCAGTGAATGAAATATATTGATAATTATATTTCCTCAAAATTATAAGAAAAATATTTTTTCTGTGTATTCATTGTCAAGAGAAAACTGATACGCATACTTAAATTTGGGTAAACTTTTAAAATATTAGCCTACAAAACTGACAAATGACTTGGGCTTAAGCATTGTTTTCAAGGAGTTTTCAGATAATATGTATATCTGAGGAAATAGTTTTTTTCCAGCAAGAAAAGAAGAAACATGTTCAGACCATGAAATAATAAGTGTGTTTGTTGTATATTTCTATCACTAGTCAGAGCACACATGAAGGTAAGAGTTTGTAGTTTGTGTGTATCAGATGTTGCCTGAATGCTTGCCTCTGTGCCTGCCTGCCTGCCTGTCTCTGTCTTTTTGTCTCTCTGTCTCTGTCTCTAGTTGTTCACTAGTACTTACTAGATCTTTTACAAATGGAAAATTGTGGCATGGAGACATCACATAACTCCTAAAGGGAACCTGAGGTGAGTGCAGAGAGGCAGTCAGAGTTAATATTTCTCCAAATTTGACCCGTATGTTTTATCCTTAATCCTTTATTGCCTTGAAATTGGGAATAAATGAAACAATATTTTAGATTCTTATAAACTGACTATAAATTATCAGACTTTAGAATTAGGAACCACTGGTAGGAGTCATTGTTTTTCCATAATAATGTGATATTATCAAATAATTTGGAGAATATTTTTCCAGAGGAGATAAGTTAGCATGACAGGAAACACTAAACTACAACTCTAGCTCTTATGCATGAGATATTAAGAAGATATTAAGAAGATTTCTAATTGATCACAAAACCATAGCTAAATATAGCTGTTAGTACCCATTTATTTTCTTACAAGTACAGACCCACAACAGCCTGAATATTGAGATGCATTGAAATTTCCTCTAGCTGATTAGTTAGTCCACTACCTTTAACGTTTGGTCACTTCATAATCTCAAGACATAGGTAAAATGTAGACAGATTTTTTTTTTTTTTGCCAGAATATAGCACATATGTTCTGTAGTCCCATTGCCAGTGATGTCTTTGTTCCAAACATCTTGAGCCTGGTCCCTACTGTCTGCATTCTGATCAGCATTCTTGTCTTCTGAATTCAGAAGCGGATCACACATCAAGCACTGCTTAGAACATTTTAGAGTTTCACTAGCTGACATCACTAAACCTTTCCAAATTCTTCCCTAAAACCAGATTCAAGAGCTTGTAAACTGCACAGTCAGGTTCAGTCACCAGTGACCGCACTTCTGGTACCAGTTTCCTGGATTTCCTAGATTTCCAATTGCTGAGATACAACACCCAACAGCCACAATTTAAAGGAGGAGAGCTGTGATTTGGTTTGTGTTTTCGGGAGATTTGGTCTATGATTGACCAGCTGGAGAGGAGTGGCAGAGCTGCACATTGATGGAGACTGGAAAATAGATGGGAGAAACTGTCACAGAGGAAGGGGTGGGGGACCAGAGATAGACCCCAGCGTCCTGCCTCTATGTCTTTGTAAGTGTGCTTTACTAATCTTCTGTGGGTTTCCAAGCTAATCAGCGCACCTTAACCATCGCCGGGTTTTATTTGACCTATGTATGATTTTCTCAGACAGTGAGTATGTGATTACTTCATATTGATACATTTTGATAAGTTTATTAATTTGAATGATAGCTTAAATGATGAACATATACATAAGTTTGCCCGGTTAAAACAATATGTATCTCACAACTTGATTATAACTATAACTATTATTTTATCTATTTTTAAAGCCATACTATCACAACTGCCTTTTTCCATGCCCCTATTCTCAAACAAAATCATTAAGCATATCCAGTATTGTGTAAATAATTCTTATTTACCTATAAAATATTAAGTATTTTTGTGTTTGACTGAATATTAAGAAAATACATGACTGTATTTTTTGATCTGGGGAACGGCATTGTGTCTGTGTTGTATTATGTTATCCACCTCTTGGATCCTCCTGGAGATTTATTCCTTCCTATGGGGAGAAACTAAGAATCAAAAGTTAGAAGTTTGGTGAGCCAGTTTTCTGGGGAAAAAGCATCATATAATTTAAGCAAGCATCTTATAGAAGACAATATGTGTGCTCTTTGGCCTGTGTCATGAAGGCTATTGAGGTTTGTTAACTTCCTTTATGCTCTTGTCTGTGGTCAGGATCAGTGACACGGACTGACCCTGCAGGTTTCTGTTTCTGTTTACTTATTCCATTCTCATATTTCACTTACAGAAATCTATTCATATCTTTTCATTTCTGCTTTTTTATGCTAATTATAGTAAAAATTTTACCCCAAATGAACCAGATTTTAAGACACAAAACTTTTTGGAAGCCTTTTCATATTCTTTTGCAAATTCAGACACTACTACATGTAAATATTTAAGATTGTATCACATGGGGGCTGGGGATTTGGCTCAGTGGTTCCAGTGCCTGTCTTGCAAGCACAAGGGCCTGGGTTCGATCCCTGGTAACCACATAACAATACTGGCCGTGGAGACTCACCCCAGCAGCAACCAGTACCACATACCACAGTGCTGGGCATGGTGGCTCACGCCTGTAATCCCAGCACTCGGGAGGCAGAGGCAGGAGGATTGCTGTGATGTGAGTCTGAGGCTGAGCTCGGGGCCAGCCTGAACTACAAAGCGAGACCCTGTCTCAAAAAAAAAAAAAGATTGTATCACATGGATAGTAGAGAATTGCTCAAGTTCCACTACCTCTGTTTTGCTGAAGTTCTCCTGTACTGCCACTTCATGGTCTTTATCCGGTGTCAGGGGCGTAGCACTCACCACAATATTGTAGCTATCTCTGCTTTTATTTTACAGGAAAAGCAGAAAGTGACACCATGACTATGTAATGAGTTTTTAAGCTTCAGGTTATTTTTCCCTTCCACTCTTCTTCAATTGTCAAGTTTGCAGTTGAGTTTCTGATTTTCAAAAGAAGTTATAGACTGAAAATATATTGATAATTTATGTATCATAAATAAAATAAAAAATGTTTTTAACGGAATTATTTCAAATGATTTCTAGATGTGACATGCTGGCCATATTGCACATGAAATCTAGGTGCTGTTCAATGTGCTACTGTAATAACTTCACTTTTGCCTACTATTTGTAGGAATTTTTCTAACCTTATGAAAACTTCTAGGTCTTTCCTGAGTTACAATTGTACTTTTGATCTAGGGTTTCTGAGATGTTTTCTTTTATCTCTGTATATTTGTATTGTTTACATTAGCATTCATCAAAGAAATAGAATGTAAGCTGCATATGTAATTTTAGATTACCTCATAGCCACAATTTTAATTTTTGTAAAAACAAACGAAAGATTAACTTTACTATGTTACTAGTATCTTACTTAATCTCACATATCTAAAATATCATTTCAACATGCAATCAACATTTAAAATGTTGATATTTTACTTTTTTAACGAAGTCTTCAGTGCCTGTTCCATGTTTTATACTTGCAGCACACCTCAGTTCACACTAACCACATTTCACGTGTGCCGCAGCCCATGGCTAATTGGACCATGCTGCTAGGCCTGTGTGTGTAAGGGCAATACTTTGGACAAATAGTGCTCCCAGGAATTCATGCTGTGCTGCTGTGAGGTAGAAAATTATTTGTATTAACAATACTGAAAACATATAAATGCTTTACATTGTATTTCAAATACATGAAAGTGTAACCAACTTGCAGGATTAATCTTATACTTTTCAGAAAAAGGTCTCAAGGAAGGAGTCTTGAAAATCAAAGAAGAACCATCTAAAATACTGTCTGGAAATAAATTTCAAGACCGATATTTTGTTCTACGAGATGGATGCCTCTTTCTTTACAAGGACCCAAAGGTAATTCTAGAAGTAGAATTTGAACGTAGCTACATTTTTGTTTGTATGGTGTGGTCACTTCTGTTTTTGTTTTACACTTCCCTTAGCCATGTCTCTAGAAGTCACAACCGATAGTAAAGAAAATGGTAAGCTTTGGATTTCTTTTACCTGCTGGGGTATGACAGCAGTGCACTCAGTAATACTGTGTAAAGTTTTCAATAGCCTTTCCAAGCATTTTAGGTTTCTTGAGAACCTAGAATGACTTTTCAGAAGTCATTCAGGCCCTGAAGAAAAGTTTAAAGTTTATTATACAACATAGCTTAGAAATCAGCATCTTAGTAAATAAAATTGAGAATGTGTCATCCCCTCAACTGAGATGCTTGTATCACTAATGGGAATTAATGAAAAGTAGCATAAGAACACCAAATCCAAAAAGGATTATAAACCTTAATATCCTTGCTACTCATTTGATTTATTTAATGTTATATCTGTATATTATGTCTGACTGATTATTGTTTTTTGAATTCTGTAAGGGTTTTACTAAGGAATTGTGGAGCACAGAGAAAAAGCGGAGAATAAGACATGGAAAGTTAGATGAATGATGTAAGAGAGAATGTTGAACTTAGCATCAGGAAATCTCATCTCTGCTTTGAGCTGGTTGTGTGCGTTAGTAACGTACCCTCTTGACCTCAATTTCTGAATGTGTAATATGACAGTATGAGTCCTATAGGGCATGTTATTTTGATGCTTAATCAAGAATATATATGTGGGCCGGGGAGTTAGCTCAGTGGTTCCGGCGCCTGTCTCGCAAGCGCAAGGACCCGGGTTC